>JAFEMH010006195.1:0-132250 GCA_022495995.1 Adenophora triphylla var. japonica | reverse complement strand
AATATAGAGAGAAAACAGTGAGAATTCCTCTTAAGAATTGTCACCTTTTTCTCTCCACCTTTTCCCAACTCATACTCATCCAATCACTCTCACATTGCACCCAAGCCCTAAACTCTCATACACTCAAGACAAACACTCAAGAACACAAGGAAGATTGCAAACCCTCTTTCTTCCTAACCCTAAATCTCATCCATGCATGCATCTTCAAACTACAAAAATGTAGTTCTTTCATCTTTTTTCTAGATCTAAGAAGATCACCATGGAAGACCATCTTCCATGGATGATCTTCTACAAAGACTGCAACATTATTTTCAAAGCTTTTCTTTCTTATTTCTGCAAAAATGCACTTTCAAAACCCTAAAAACCATTTTCAAGCAAACTAAATCTTGATTTCCAAAGTAGGTAAAATCCTCCTCCCCAAGCAAAATGAAAATGGGTTTAGTCCTAATGTACTTAAGGATGCCTTGCTTTGGTATATAGTTGATTCACCACTAAAATGTCTAGTGATCACTAACCTAAAAACCTAGGGAAATGGGGACAAAGGCATGGATGCAAAACCCCCTTAAAATCTATGTATTTTCTTCTTGAGAAGTTGCTGTCCAGTAGCAATTTTCTCAGACCTCTTCAGTCCATGGCTTCCTTAATTTTTGGACATTACAGATGAACTTGAATTTGGTGTTGGGACTACAAAACACTTTTTTGTAGCCAAAACATCCAGAGCTTTCTCTAGACATATTTTTACCTTATTTTTTGGGTGAGTAAAACTCCTCTTTTCAAATTTTTCTTTCAGAGGCTAGGTGTTCTTATCAGCTTCTGGGAATCCAGATCTCATATCTGAGGTTTCCAGGAAGGTTTTGACCCCTCAAATCTTCTCCAAAATGCAGAAATTTCTTTCACACAAAGTTTATTCAAGGAGTCTAGAGAAACTTTCATTCTCTGAGTTCATCCAGATTATGAAGTTTTAGGACCCTTGAATCCATTTCAAAATCAGGTGTCTGCTGCCATTTTCCTTCTGGCAGAAGTGACTTCTCAACTTCAAAAGGTTTTTTGAGTACCAAATATCAATCCAAAAATTCTCCAAAAATCATGGGATCAGTTTAAAGTCTTAAAAAGACATCCCAATTTTTACTTTTTCCAGTTTCAACTTATTTTGGCCAAAACACACACACACACACACACACAAATGATTTTCAGCTTGGAAGACTCGTTTTACGAGGCGCGTCGGGTGCACACTAACGTCCTTCCCGACGCGTAACATGACCTCCGAACCTAAATCTCTGATCTCGGGCTTTTTTTCAAAGTTTTGGCCCTTCAAAATTAAAATGGCGTGGCGACTCGTTTTTTTCCGGTTTTATTTGGTTTTTCAAAGAAACGCAAAATCGAATTTTTCCCGCGAAAAAGGCAACACATCGTTGCAAAGGGCGACTCCTACTGGGACTAAGCTTTTTAATAAAAAAATGGTATTCGGTATATTGGTGGAAACCACTAAATTTCCTGCTATCGCCTCCTAACACGAGTCGGGGATAAATTGTGGTCTAACAATCCCACGTACCGGTATCACCGTTTTCAAAAAAAAAGCTTTTGAGGGTCAAGCTTCCGTCCCGGCTTTGAAAATCATTTTTGTGTGTGTGTTGATTTTTGCACGCTTTTCATGTTGTTTTGGCCGCCTCGGAGAAAGTCAAAATTTTGACCGTCGGAATAATGTCCCTAACTCCGTCGGAATTTCCGTGCTTACGTGCTTATGTGCTCATAAAAAAAAAATCAAAAAAAAAAAGGATTTTCAAAAAAAAAAAGAAAATTTCCAAAAATCATGCATCATATTTTTTAAGACACATAAAAAAATTTCTATTTTACTTAAAAGAATATAGACTCGCTTGCACACTACGCGCACGTGACCGTACACCGCACACTCACGTCCTAACCTGGGAAATCCTTGTCGCGGTCCGTTTGGTCTTATTACGCCTCTGATGAGCACAGACTACCCAAACATCCTACGGAGCCTCGTGTCGACCATGCACTTGTCCGTGACACACTTTGTCCGAGACCCGGCTGGTTTTTAGTCCGGGTCCGTGTCATGCCCCGTCCGTGTATAGACCTTTCCTTTCAAGCCTTTGTCGGCATACCGACTCAATATCTTTCGGGTCCCTAATCGCCGGCCGAAGTTCCGCCGGTTTTCCGCCGCAGACTTTGACCAAGATATTGACCGGCGCCTTGACTTCGGCTCGACCGGCACAAATTATACACTCGACTCCCAAAGATTGACACCGAGTCATCAAGGATTAATGACTATTCCATGCCTAATTACGGCTTAACCGACGACAAGTCAAGATCAATCTGACGCTTATCACCCAAATCATGCCGACTTTTTGTCGAGCTCTCTGGACATGATCTTGACTTTCGACGTCGCCTTGTCCGTAATTTACATCGAATGCTCGTTAAGACTCGATTACCCGCCGACTTTTAGGATCGTTTTCTTTCGGTCGGTGGGACCCGCTTGCTCTATAGACCTCGCCCTGGGCCGTCCACCCCGGGAGGTCGAAATACGTGTGGAATACGAGGGGCTTATAGACGTAGTGACGGGGCCCACCGATCCAGAATCAGTAGTAGTTTGCGAAAAGAAGAGCAATCTTTTCCAACCGATTAGGTTAATAAAACATGTTTTAAGTAAACGTGAACAAATAATCGCATGTCGCATGAGCCTAAAGCCCAAACACCTACCCTCCTTCCATTCCTGCACATCCGAACCTTCGTGTCCTTTCCCCGCAGCCTCCGCACAAAGCTTGGTTTCTGCACCGGTCACCGTTTGATCGCTGGGAAGAGTCAAACGCGTCATCAGCCTTCGCCGTTTGTTCCGACTCCGGCTTTCGTAATGTCTCGCATCAGCCGGAATGATGGGGATAACGTTGCTCCGTCCTCCAAAATCCCTGCATGCACTAAGCATTGGATCCAGCTTGGTAGAACAAATGAGACTTCGACATGAGGCTCAAATTGATGACCTACCGGGGTAGTCGCAAGTCATGGCTTGACTATCGCCTCAATTCCGATGGCACCTTTACCGCAAAGACAAGAAGGTTCTCCTCCTCTTCTTAATAGTCCTGATACATCAAGATGCTACCCCCAAGATTCCTATGTTTCCACCGCCGGACTCCCGCCCGCCGACTTACATGTGGCAACCGGCCCCCAAACAGCTAGCCGTGACGAAAGAGTTCGGTATACCGTCGCTTGTCCCCTCTCAAAGTGATGATCCCACAAATATCCCCGAGTGATGAAAATCGTGAACAAGCTTAAAGAAATATGGTCACCCATCAAATCCCCGGAAGAACGCTGCGTACATACAGCTCCGGATCAAGAGGCCACACGCCACTTTGGGACCTTAACAACATCCCAACCGACCGGGGCTACCTTGAAGGACAAACATATGCCCGTTCCCCGGACCTCAATATCTCTCATTATCCGGCGGAGTCCAATCACTCGCTACCGCACGAGCCCAGCAGCCAGATCCCCGACCCGCCCACTCAAAGTCCTTCCAAAGACCGCCAACCCGAGGTCCCAAATCCGCCACCACTCGTAGAACACATTTGGTGGGATATTTCAGGATCGTCCCGATTGCCTTGAAAGGGACTATCAGATTGGATACACGAGGACCGTCCTCCTAAGAAAAAGAAAATTTCCTCCCAAAGAAAATTGAAGGAGAGATTCGAGGCCGGTGATAACAATGTGGGAACGCTTCTGGGAGCCATCTCGGGGGATTTGATTATTATGTACTCTACTCCGCCGCCTTCCCCAAAGCAAAAAGGGATAAAAGAGCGTAAAAGCCTTGCCAACGACGGAATTGAGACCTTCGGATACCGCAGTACCGCGTAACGTGGGGTCCAACCCCTGGGCCGCCCAAGGTTCGCCTTGTCCAGCCTCCCGAGTATACACCGATGAAGAAAACCGACGCCGGGCCTGGGCGCTCCCACTCAATCAACATGTTGGATCGGAGATGGCAACCGCCACAAAAGGCATCGCATAACCTGTGGGCTTCTGCAAAGACTCGCCTCGCAAGAAAAAGGCACGAAGTGACCGGCTTGATGACTCTCCATCCCGAGACAAGGACCAAATCTATGATCCTCACCTATATGGGAGTATGATCACCTTCTCGCGATGAAGATTTGCCAAGAGATGTCTCCCAACACAATGAAGCTTTGACATCACTATTCGGCTCAACACCATGTCACTCCCCGGGGTATTAGTGGACAATGGATCATCGGTAAATGTCCTTCCTCGCATGATGAGGGCCCTCCGCATAAATGAAAGGCGCGTGATCCCATCTACCCGGACCGTCAAAGCCTACGACGGTTCGTCTCGCCCCATTCTGGGACGCTGACTCGGAACTCGGTACGAAACCCAAATGGTGCCCGCAAAGTTCCATGTAATGGATATCCTCCGAGTTCACAAACTCTACTAGTGGCGCCCTTCGTTGCATCACATGAAAGCCATAGCCTCCACTCTCCACCAATGCGTCAAATTCATCAACCGGCAGGAGACCTTGAAGTCATAAGGGGTGACAGCTTCTCATAGGGAACGAAGCCGAAACAATAGCCAAGAACGCCCACAGCCAAACACCGGGCTACATCCTTCAAGAGGCAAGTCTCGCCAAAGATCCTTTGGAATCCAAAGAATGCCAACTATGTCGACACACTCAAGCGAGCGGACTCCGAAGAAGTTCGATTCATCAAATTCAATTGCTATTTCCAACACTTCGAGGCGCATCGGAAGGAAATGCCGAACACCGCCATGATACGTGCACACAAGTCCCCGGGCCCTCAATCACAGATTTGCCGCATTCCGCAAACCCATTCTTCGCCTCGCCGGCGAGGAGATTTTCATGATAAAGTCAAGAAACACCGACGCACTCGGCTCGAATCTATGAACGTCGTGTGGGACGTCCTCCTTGCCGAACTACCCGCCAAGCCTTTCCGCTCGAGTATGGGACATGAGATTTTTCTAGCCGCCACCGAGACGCAATGCGTCCTTACATCCGGATTGAGCGATCGATTGTGACGAAACGGAAGTCCCTGCACTGAGGAAGATCCCTACATCCACATGCTCGCTTTCAGATGCCAAACACAGCTTGATTCTCGGTTCCGACAAAGAGATGATAGCAACGACCGAAGAGGGAGCACAGAGACCATGCCTTTCCCGAGTTGTGAAGCCACCAACAGCCGATGCCGCTAAAGAATTGGGAAACTCTCTCAGCTCCGTCCGCGACCAAGGAGGAAATGATCACCAAGCTTGGATTGGTCCCCCGTCCTTTCGTGTCAACTCAGTAAAGTCCTCCGAGTCTCTCATTGTTGAGTTCGAGTCTCTCGAGTCGTCCGACGGCCTCACGCCCGAAGACTACGAGTCTCGTAGCCAACGTTGTATTCCCCTTCGTCTTCAATGAAATGATGAACCTTTCGAGTATCCCTTAATTGCCACTTTAACTAATGATGAATTAACTAATAATCTAAAAACAAGCTTAATAACGATTCACTAGATGAAGAGGCGTACACATTAAATGAACAATATATCAAAGAAATCTTTAAGCAAAGTTGTCCGGAAAGAGGAAAATCGAGCCCAAGCCGCCGAAGAGATTTTGACAAGTGTGAATTTGGGAACTCAGGGAAGAGCCTAAAGAGACGCAGATTGGTAGTTTCTTCGAAGGGACCGAAAGGGTTGCCCTAATCGAGCCGCTAAAAGAATTCGTGGATGTGTTCGCATGGTCCTATAAAGATATGCCAGCCTCGATCCTTCCATAGTTGAGCACCGAATACCGCTCGACCTTAAGTCAAGCCGCAGCGTAAGCTAAGAAGAATTAAGCCCGAATGGTCCTTACAAGTGAAAGAGGAAATAGAAAAGATGCTCGTAAGGTGGTTCATCGTGGTCATTGAATACCCAACATGGTCAGTCCAACATAGTGACGGTGACCAAGGCCAACGGAAAGATCCGATGCCGCGTAGACTTCAGAGACTTGAACAAAGCCACCCAAAGACGATTTCCTCGCCAAACATCGACATTTTGGTAGATTCCACGGCCAACCACGAAGTCAAATCTTTCGTCGATGGTTTTGCACGGCTACAACCAAATCAAAATGGCGTAAGAAGACCAAGCCAAAACAGCCTTCACAACCCCTCGGGGCACATACCGCTACACGGTCATGCCATTCGGACTAAAGAATGCCGGGGCTACGTACTGCAGGGCGCTACAGCCATTGCTCCATGACATGATCCACAAAGAAATTGAGGTCTATGTGGACGACATGATAATACATTCCAGAGGATCGATGGCCAAGCACTTTGTTGATTTGAGAAAATTCTTCGGCCGCCTCCGAGACCACAAAGCATGAGACCGAATCCAGCCAAGTGCACCTTCGGTGTAAGACGAGGCAAGGTACTAGGATATATGGTGACGTAACGGGAATCGAAGTAGATCCCCGTAAAATCAAGGCGATAGTTGAAATGAAGCCACCACGGACACCGATGTAAGTGAAATCCTTCATGGGAAGACCGCAATACATAAGCCGCTTTGTAAATCACCGACCTCGATCTCGCGAGCCAATCTTCAAGTTGATGAAAAAGAATGCCTACACGTAATGGACCCTGTAATGTCGCCTTGCCTTTGAACGTGCATTAAGGCATACCTTGTGAATCCCCGATTCTCTCGCCCACCACATCGGCAAAAGCCACTCTTGCTATATCTAACTGTCACGGATACAAAGAATTGGGGCTATGCTAGCTCAAGAGAAAAAGATTCCAAAGTCGAAAACGCCATTTATTTCGTAGCGTAAAGCTCCAAGGAAGCGAACTCAATTACTCGCTTATGAGAAGACTTGCGCAGTTTGGTCTCGGGTCGTGGGAAAGTTGAAACACTACATGCAGCCTCACCCGATACATCTTGTTTCAAGGATAGACCCCATCAAATATCTGTTCGACAAGCCTTCCATCTCCATGAGATTGGCAAAATGGTCGTTCTTTTTGGCCGAATATGACATCGCTTATGTTTCAAGGAAATCCGTAAAAGGACGCATAATGGCGTAACATCTCGGCCGATTTCCCAAGTGATGAGTCCCGAGGACCCGAACCTCAATTTCCGATGATGGAATCTTCGCTCTAGAAGGAGAAAATCGCTGGGTAACTCTTCTTCGACGGCGTCAAACAAAAGGGGGAACGGGATAGGGAATGCTTCGGTCGATCCTACCGACGAACACACCCCCATAGCTAGCAAGGCCGAACTTCAAGTCACCAACAACGCCGCCGAATATGAAGCTTGCATAGCCGGGTTGGAAGCCGCCTTGAAAGAAATATCAAGGAATTGAGGTGTACGGTGACTCGCCCTCATCATCAATCGTGTCTCTAACAAATGGAAGACCGTGGATCCGGCTTTGTAGAAGTATCATGCTTACATGGAAGAGTTAGTAACTCAATTCAAAGAAATCGCCTTTCATTACCTCGCCAAGAGACCGAAACAGTTCGCAGATGCTCGGCTACACTAGCCTCTCTTGTCGAAATACCCGAAGGAAAGTCTCGTTAAACCATTCGTAGTCTGGAGAAGAGAAAACCCCGCCTATTGCTTCGAAATTGAAGCGGAAGCCGAACCGATCAATGATCCCCGGTACACTCAGTATTTACCAAGACCAAGGATGGCGAGGCCTCTTTCAAAAACGAAGATGGGGAATATAAAGAAGGAATCAAAGCAAAAAGTCTCTCACCGAAGCGGCTCGCCTCCCATTATGTTCTTTTCGGGGAAACATGTTATACAAAAACGTTATCAAGGCCCCCTCCCGCGATGTATCAAGAAACAAGAGGCTACCGAACTCATGAAAGAAATACATGGTGGTACCTGCGGCCCTCACATGAATGCTCGAGCTCGATGCAAATCATACCGAGAATGGGGTATTTTTGGATCACCATGGAAGCCGATCGCATCCAGCTTTGTCAAAAGCCGCGACAAATGTCGCCGATACTCAAATCTTAATCACTTGCCTCCTCACGAGTTATACCGCATGACAACCCCTTGGCCTTTCGTCACTTGGGGAATTGATGTCATAGGCAAAATCACACCATCAGCAAGAACGGCCACGAGTTCGTCCCGTAGCCGTGGGATTATTTCACCAAGTGGGTTGAAGCCAAGTCCTACAAAATCCTCAATTCAAAGAAAGTCGCCCTCTTCATCAAAGAAAACATCATGTGCCGATACGGTTGCCGGCCGAAATCATTTCGTATAATGGATCCCACTTCGAAGGGGAATGTGACAGTTGCCGGCGTAATTCCGAATAACCCGTCACAAGTCATCTCCCTACTGTGCCCCAAACCAACTGAGTCAAAGCCGTCGAGGCAAAGCAAACAAGACTCGAAACTATCATCCGGAAAATGGCCGTCCAAGGCGTAGATTGGCCCGAGAAGTTACACTGCACTCGGGGCTACGTAACATCCGCCGAACGGCAACCGGGGAAACACCTTTTGCCCTCACATACGGAATGGAAGCCGTACTCCCAATCGAGCCGGAAATACCTCGCTCCGTATACCGCTGGAAAGCCGATCAACGAGGTCGAATGGCTCCGCAGTCGCCATGACGAATTGGCCCTACCGGACGAACGCCGATCCGAAGGCCATGGAACACATCCGGCCTACCAAGGAAGAATGGCCAGAGCCTTCGACAAGAAAGTAAAGCATCGGGAGATCCGAGAAGGTGATCTCGTTTCTAAAAGAAAAGCCCTACCCGTATCAACCCTCTCGCAAATGGGAGCCTCAGATGGTCGGGCCATATGCCGTCCGTAAGATCTTCTCCTGAGGTGCCATGCAACTTGCGTACCTCGACGGGAATCCCTTGTACACCCAAGAATGGTGACAAGCCGCGCGTATACTACGCGTAAAAAAAAAAACAAACAAAAAAAAAACAAAAAACAAACAACAAAAAAAAAAAAAAACAAACACAAAAAAAACAAAAAAAAGAGTGCTAAAAGAGTAATACCCAACTAGGTTAGAAACCCGAAAAGGGCGGCCTAGGTAAAAACAGTGGTTGCACCAAAAAAAAAAAACAAAAAAGAGTTCACCAAAGTTGAACTACGAAGACCCGAGCTCCTCAAAATGAGGGGAACGTAGGCAAAATGGAAACGGTTCGGTCTAAAGCACAAATAAAAGCCATACTTTGGCATCAATACAATTGATCAAACCATGAAAGCTGTCTCGAAAAACTCTAAAGCAATTCAAATATTCATTACAAGTTAAAAGCTCTTTGATGAGTCTAAGCCCGATTCATTCCTACAACCGGCAACCCGCTAAAGGAAAACTAAGATACATAATCAAACTAATGTGTCCGTCATGGCAAGAAAGGGATACTGGAAACCTCGTGAGTCACTCCAAGCCACTGCATCGGCCTCTCCCTTCTTCTTCCCCTCCGAGTCTTTCTCTTCTCGAACCGGAAAATGTCGGTATTCCTCCTACCAAGCTCGGTATAGGAACAGTGGTCTATCAAACCGGCCTCCGTCAGTGGCCTTAGTAGCCCTAGCGTCATCCCTCATCTCCTCGTAACCTAGCCGGTAACATAGGAGCCCTCCTCTCCCGTCTCTTGACGTAAGCCTCATAATCACCGCCGCGTCTCCGCTCCCGTCATGAGGATTGGCCTCGCCTCGGCCCTCCTCCTCTCGTAAACAACCGGTCCTCCGCACCCATAATGGCCTCACGCCGTCTCAAAATAGCCACCCGAGTCTCTCCTAGATGCCCCTCGTACTCAATCCAGTACCAAGTGGTCAAGAACACCGGTCTCTGACGCTCGAGAATGACCCGAGGAGGAAAGGCATCATACCTCCATGCTCGGGAAAGAAATGGAAACACCGAGGGATCATCCATGGAAACAGGAGCCACCACCCCGGTGGCTACATCATCAAAGCCCTCCAAAGGAACCCGCTTCCAAGCCAAACCGCCTAAGGACCAGAGCCTAATGTAGAAACTGGACCGAGAAAGCCCCTAAGCATAACCACATGGGACCCGTCCCGAAGCACTCGCGAGTCTCCACCCGCCAATGAGGCACCGACCATCTCGATATCTTCGCCCGGGCGACTCCGCCATCCAACGCTCCCACGAGCCCCGATCATCAAAATCTACATCAACACCTCTCCCGGCAAAAGTCCAAGGCCCGATCATATCGTAGGTTTCCCGAAGAACCCCCAAACGCTCCATCGCCCATGTGGTCAAGAGAAACGGGCCGCCCTACGCATATACCGCCTCCGGTAGCTAATCTGCCGAGAGCATGGAAGGTCTCCCCAAGATCAAAGGAATGACATCTCTCGCCCGAGCGGCAATGAACAACAACATCCAAAGAAAGCTCGATGGCAGATCCCAAAGGAATAGACCATGAACAAAGTGCCGAACATGCAAAGTGCAAAGGCATCCCAATAGGCGTCATCCACCAAGCCTAAGCTCCTAAATCTGTCTGGGAAGACCGGAAATATCAATATGGTCGGGACCGCGGATCATGCCTCGTGCTTCCTCCGGGAAAGATGAAGAAGGTTGCACAACTTGTCAACAAAAGAAGCTCCTCCTGACAAAGGAACCGCTTATCTCCTCCACCTCCGGACCTCCAAGCAAGGCCCGAAATTCTTCCACACGGAACAATCTCGTTGAAGGAAAGGCAAAAGACATGCCTTCTAGTATCCCAAAACGAAGAAGAAGCCCTTAAGAGGTCATAATCCGGAACCAATTCTTTGAGAGACCACAAGCATCGTACCTTGTACCGTTCTTCAAAGAAAGACCTTCTCTCATGCATAATTTCCCCGGACCAATCCTTGAACTTGTTGAAAAATGACATTTGGGATTCTCGGGATAACTTTGAGGGAGCTTTTCTAAGGTTTTCCATGGTTTTTTCTCTCTTCATCCCCGAAAATGGCTGTTTGGACCGGAGGTTGAAGAGGATATTTGAATTTGAAATAAAGCAAGACCAGTGTCCGGACCAAAATTAAAGGACACTGTCGATGCTGCTCCCCATCCGCGCGGATGGGATTGCTTTCCCCAAAAAAATCTGCAAGCCCAAGCCGCTACACCAAAAGAGGAATATTCCGTCCCGTTGCTCGAAACTTGTGCAAAAACCTCCCCAAACCACCCATATACCAAACACCCTTGCAAAAAAAAAACCAAGGCTCATGCAACACTGCATTCATATTGCATTGCATTCATAAAATAAAATCCTAAATTATTACATTCCAAAAAATAGAGTGTGCATAAAAAAAAAAAACAAACAAACATAAATAAAATCCTAAATTATTACATCCAAAAAAAATGTGCATAATCTGTACAAATCTAAATCTCAAAAAAAAAAATCAATCGGAGTCTCCAAAGACTCCGATGTCTCCCCGCCCTCTTGCGACTCGGGCCCGCCTCGTCAGAGCCCCGAAAGTCTCGGCTCGTAATCGTCCTCATCTCCAGAAAGAGGCTCGCCGGGACCAACTGGCACACTCGATAGGGTAAACCTGCATCCTCGAAGAAATCGAATCCGAAGGTGAAGGCGTCCGACTCCCGAACATACGGAGACGACCCACCATGCCGCGCACGTGTCCCCGCCCGTACGGATCCCCAAGAATGACGTGATCCGAAGGCAAAGGCCGCGCGGTGATCAATGAGAGGAGAAAGAGGGGTCTCAAGAAGTCTCCGAGGGAATAGGAGAAGCCTCCCGTCTGACAGTGCGCCGCCGTGGTCTCTCGCCTACTCGAGGTGCCCCGCAAGCAACCATCCTCCGTATGAATCTCTTAGCCCCGATCACTTGCTTCGTCGCTGTCTCGACGACCACCTCCGAAAACCGCACAAAAGCAAAAGCGTCAAAAAAAAAAAGAAGTGATGCTAGAGATGATGAAACAAAAGAAAGAAAAGAAGGGGAAAAGGTGAAGCCATACCTTCATACTCCTGACGAGGCCGGAAAGCTCGTGGAAGCCGCTCGGCCGAGGGATCTCGCACCTCAATCGGACTCCCATCCCGGATGTAGGAAAATCCGTCCGAGGGTACCGCGGATCCCAAGCCCTCCCTCTCCAAAACCCGAGGCATCCTCAGCCTCCTCAAGACGAACGTCGCATATGGCTCGATCGCCACGAAGTCCGAGAAGTGCCGACTCGCTTCGGTAATCATCCTGTGTCACGGACCGATCGCCGGATGCATCATATCGGCGGGAGGCTCCACCTGTCCTCAAAGGCGAGTTCACGCCATGCCGGCGCGTCACCCTCTCTCCTGCATAATATGCATCGCAGGTCAAACCCCTCAAAATCCTCCGCCGCACCGCCCGTATCTCGCCGCCTTCACCGCGCTACCTCAAAGCGATCCTGTGGGAAGAATATCATCCCCTCATCCGTCTCGGCCTCCGTCAAAGGAAGGCAATCCGCGTACCTAAGAGTCGTACGCCCCCGGAGCTTATCTTCTCCCGGCATGCTTGGACCAAGACCGCATGGCCGGATACGCCCGACGTACGCCTCAGCCGCTCCACACCGTGACGTGGAAAAACTCCAACGCCCATACCGCGAAAGGTAAAAATCCAATCAATCCAAAGGCAAATAAAAGTGCGTGCTCAAAGGAAAGAGGGAAAGCAAAAAGAGAGCTTATACCTCCAGAGCAAACTCGAAGCAAGATAGGAGCTCACAGCCTCTTCCTACCGTATCTATCAAGAGCGAAGTACAGCCACCCCGGCCTCCCCAGAAATATCTCCAACCGTCTCCATGTCCTCCAAGGACCTCAAGAAGGCAAAGACCGCCGTCCCTCAAAGATGACCAAAGAGCGTGCTCGAGAAAGTAAACCACAAGAAGGCCCCGGCAATCTGACGGCGCCTATCCTCTCCTCCCCACCTCATAACTCGCTATGGTCTCCACGATCTTGCCGTAGACCACGGCATACTCCATCCCCATCCCCTTTTTGGGAATAGGGGAAAATCCAAGAAGAGCTCGCAGGTCCGCGTCACCGTAGCCATCTTCTCCACTCAATGCCGCGTCCATTGAAGGACGCACCCGTGATCGCAAAGCATAGTCGAAGGCGTAACCGCCGCCTCGCCCCGTAAGAAGTGGAAGGTGTGGGTCGCGCCCCACCAAGGCCGCGCCGCAGCAAACATCAAGCTCCTTGCACTTAGGGAACTTGACCACCCCTCAAGCACTCGACAAACTCCCAAAGCCCCGTCTCGACAACGATCCGTCTCTGACTCGCAAAGCTCCTCGGCCCGCATCCGGAAGCCGGTCCCACAAGTCAATCACGTACTCCACCGATCCTCGAGTCTTCATCTTGTTCACCAAGCTCCGTCACAAAACGGTTTCCGCCCCGTAAAAAAAAAAAAGAGAGAAAATGTCAAAAGATTGCATTTGCATTTACATAAAAAATTCGACAAAGATAACAAAGATACAATGAGCATAGCCCCATTTTTCTCGCATGAAATAAAACAATTTTCAGCAAGTCCCAATGCATTCATCAAAAAAAAAAAAAGAAAAGGATGCATTCCTACGCGAGTAAAAACTCCGTCCCATTTTCAAAAAAAAAAATACATACATGCATATCATCCATCTTACATGCAACGGGAGGAAAAATCCGTCCCACTTTTCAAAAAAATCCTAAACATACATCTCATATTGGCAAAATGCCCATTCTTTCCAAACAAAATGCATGCATTGCATCATCATTCATCAATATCAAAATTCAATTTCAAAAAAAAAAATCATCATCATCAAGAACATGCAATATTCAATTTCAAAAAAAAAAAACAATTATAATTCTCAAATTTTCACATGCAATTTCGGATACAAAAAAAAAAATGGCAAAAATGCCAATTCTTTTTCCCAAGCAAAATGCACATTTTGGGTTACTCATATACTCATTACAACATGCAAAGCATCAAAATCAAAATTCAAAGCCAAGAATATCAATCATTCGAATTTTCAAAGAAAAATTCAAAATCACCCAAAAATTTCAAGCAAGAAATCGACAAGAGGATCAAGAGGATTCGAAATATACCGTTCGGAGATGCGGATCCGAAGCCCAATGTTGCCAAGCATCGGGGTAATGCTCCTCCGCAACCGATTGCGAAAGATTGTAATGCCTCCTCATCCGGACGAGCTCCAATCGCCTCTCCGCTATGGGACCACGTCCTTGGCCTTGAAAAGCGCCTTCCCCGTGTTCCATTGCTCAAAAAATTGAAGAAAACGGACGAATTTTGAAGCTTCTAGGGCCAAAAATGGCTGTTCTCCTCGTCTTTCTCTCTCTGCTCTCGACAGTTTCAAAAAATGGACTGAGGAAGAAGAAGGGCGTTGGCCCTAATTAATACCCCTGATTTTCCATCCCTATCCGCGCGGATAGGATTGCAAGGGTCAAAATGACCCTTTTGCCCCTTAAAATTCCAGGACTCTGCAATTCAGTCCCCAACTTGACAGAGTTAACCAAAGTTAACCAAAGTCAGCCCTCACATCAAAATTGCCCCCTAAGCCAAACGTAAGATCGAGTGCCCCGAGAAAGATAACGAGATCCCGTATCTTTCATCAAAATTGCCCCCGATAGCCAAACGTAAGACCGAGTGCCCCGAGAAAGATAACGAGATCCCGTATCTTTCATCAAAATTACCCCCTAGCCAAACGTAAGACCGAGTGCCCCGAGAAAGATAACGAGATCCCGTATCTTTCATCAAAATTGCCCCTATAGCCAAACGTAAGACCGAGTGCCCCGAGAAAGATAACGAGACCCGTATCTTTCATCAAAATTACCCCTGCTAGCCAAACGTAAGACCGAGTGCCCCGAGAAAGATAACGAGATCCCGTATCTTTCATCAAAATTACCCCTAGCCAAACGTAAGACCGAGTGCCCCGAGAAAGATAACGAGATCCCGTATCTTTCATCAAAATTACCCCCGGCAGTCAAACGTAAGACCGAGTGCCCCGAGAAAGATAACAAGATCCCGTATCTTTCATCAAAATTACCCCTAGCCAAACGTAAGACCGAGTGCCCCGAGAAAGATAACGAGATCCCGTATCTTTCATCAAAATTGCCCCTAGCCAAACGTAAGACCGAGTGCCCCGAGAAAGATAACGAGATCCCGTATCTTTCATCAAAATTACCCCTAGCCAAACGTAAGACCGAGTGCCCCGAGAAAGATAACGAGATCCCGTATCTTTCATCAAAATTGCCCCCTAGCCAAACGTAAGACCGAGTGCCCCGAGAAAGATAACGAGATCCCGTATCTTTCATCAAAATTGCCCCCTAGCCAAACGTAAGACCGAGTGCCCCGAGAAAGGTAACGAGATCCCGTATCTTTCATCAAAATTGCCCCTATAGCCAAATAAACGTAAGACCGAGTGCCCCGAGAAAGATAACGAGATCCCGTATCTTTCATCAAAATTGCCCCCTAGCCAAACGTAAGACCGAGTGCCCCGAGAAAGATAACGAGATCCCGTATCTTTCATCAAAATTGCCCCTAGCCAAACGTAAGATCGAGTGCCCCGAGAAAGATAACGAGATCCCGTATCCTTCATCAAAATTGCCCCTAGCCAAACGTAAGACCGAGTGCCCCGAGAAAGATAACGAGATCCCGTATCTTTCATCAAAATCTTCCCTGGCAGCCAAACGTAAGACCGATTTCCTGCACGAATACGTCCGATTTTCCTCAAAGAAAGGCTAACGAAATCCCCAAAGAAAGTTAACCGAATCCCAAAAGCCAACGGAATCTCGAGTAAGACTCGAACTACGAAAGGGCTTGATTCCCACTAGGGATACGTAGGTAGCCTATCATTAGGTCCAGCCCCTCGACCAAAACGGTCACCCTCTCCTTCGGCAGCAGACGAAGTCCACCAAAAGGCCATTCCAAATTAAGGTCCGAGGCACCTAAAAAGCCATCTCCAAGGTCTGAGGCACCTAAAAAGCCATCTCCAAGGTCCGAGGCACCTAAAAAGCCATCTCCAAGGTCCGAGGCACATAAAACGCCATCATCAAGGTCCGAGGCACCTAAAACGCCATCTTCAAGGTTCGAGGCACCTAAGACGCTATCGCTAGAAAGCGATAAATCGCAATCATCCCCAGCAGAGACCGAAAATGGTCATTCCTATCCCCAGCAGAGCGGATAGCCATCAGACCGAAAATGGTCATTCCTATCCCCAGCAGAGCGGATACCCATCAGACCAAAAATGGTCATCTCTTATCCCCAGCAGAGTTTCTTTCCAGCAAACGACTGTAGAACTCGCTCACCAGGTTCGAGGCACCTAAAACGCCATCATCTCCGGGGTCAAAGACTCGAACTACGACTGGCTTGATTCCCATTCGGGATACGTAGGTAGCCTATCGCTAGGTTCAGCCACCCGATCACTCGATCATCCCGCCAAATATGGAGCCTTACTCTTATCGACGACCCCGCTTCCTTCGAAAGCGCCGTCGCCGAGGGGCTACTGTAAGTGCTCCAATTTGAGCTTGTTAGAATTTTCGTTAGAAAATTAACGAAAGTTATAACATTACTAACAATTCCTAACTATCCTAACATTTCTAACAAAGGGAGGGTAGAATGGGCATTGCCAAATGAAGTTAAACCAAGAAAAGCATCTTAAAAAGCAAAACAAAAGAATAAAACCATAAATAGAAAGGCTGGAAACACAAAAACTGGCTGTTAATTTGGTTTTTTTTTGAATTTTTATTCTTCCTGTCCAAGGCTGGAGCTGTAATTAATGAACAGTGCACGCCTACTGACCTTGTCCGCGCGGATACGTTTGCCATTTTCAGAGGGCTATAAATTGAGCCCTCCAGTCACAAAAATAAGGAGGAAGAACACAATAGCAACGAAGTTCTGGCGAAATATAGAGAGAAAACAGTGAGAATTCTTCAAGAATTGTCACCTTTTTCTCTCCAATCTTTCCCAACTCATACTCATCCACTCACTCTCATATTCAAGCCCTAAACTCTCATACACTCAAGACAAACACTCAAGAACACAAGGAAGATTGGTAAACCCTCTTCTTCCTAACCCTAAATCTCATCCATGCATGCATCTTCAAACTACAAAATGTAGTTCTTTCATCTTTTTTTTCTAGATCTAAGAAGATCACCATGGAAGACCATCTTCCATGGATGATCTTCTACAAAGAGCAACATTATTTTCAAAGCTTTTCTTTCTTACTTGCAAAAATGCACTTTCAAAATCCTAAAACCATTTTCAAGCACTAAATCTTGATTTCAAAGGGTAAAATCCCCTCCCTAAGCAAATGAAATGCTTAGTCCTAATGTACCCCAAGGATGGTTTGGTATAGTTGATTCACCACTAAAATGTCTAGTGATCACTAACCAAAACCTAGGGAGATGGGGACAAGCATGGATGCAAAACCCCTTAAAATCATATTTTCTTTCTTGAGAAGTTGCTGTCCAGTAGCAATTTTCTCAGACCTCAGTCCATGGTCTTAATTTTTGGACACAGATGAACTTGGAATTTGGTGTTGACTACAAAACACTTTTTGTAGCCAACATCCAGAGCTTTCCAGACATATTTTTACCTTATTTTTTGGGTGAGTAAAACTCCTCTTTTCAATTTTTCTTTCAGAGGCTAGTTCATCAGCTTCTGGGAATCCAGATCTCATATCTGAGGTTTCCAGAAGGTTTTGACCCCTCAAATCTTCTCCAAAATGGAAATTTCTTTCACACAAAGTTTATTCAAGGAGTCTAGAGAAACTTTCATTCTCTGAGTTCATCCAGATTATGAAGTTTTAGGACCCTTGAATCCATTTCAAAATCAGGTGTCTGCTGCCATTTCCTTCTGGCAGAAGTGACTTCTCAACTTCAAAAGGTTTTTTGAGTACCAAATCTCAATCCAAAAATCCTCCAAAAAATCATGGGATCAGTTTAAAGTCTTAAAAAGACATCCCAATTTTTACTTTTTCCAGTTTCAACTTATTTTGGCCAAAAAACACACACACACACACACACACAAATGATTTTCAGCTTGGAAGACTCGTTTTACGAGGCGCGTCGGGTGCACACTAACGTCCTTCCCGACGCGTAACATGACCTCCGAACCTAAATCTCTGATCTCGTGCTTTTTTCAAAGTTTTGGCCCTTCAAAAATTAAAATGGCGTGGCGACTCCGTTTTTTCCGGTTTTATTTGGTTTTTCAAAGAAACGCAAAAATCGAATTTTTCCCGCGAAAAAGGCAACACATCGTTACAATTGTGTCTTAGGGTTTAGGGAGTATTTAAACACTTTATTGGCTTTGTTAAACTTAGTTTATGATATTTAATTTCAAGAGTTTTATGTTAATTTCTGATGGATTCCAGATTATCGCTGGTGGATTCCAGTATATTGTGTTCTAGGGTTCTTCGCTTGAAAAATTCTTGTGATTAATGCGCTAATTACGAACCTATCGTGCTTCCGTGTTGCGTCAAATACACTCCGTCCAACCTGAAAAAGTGTGAGTTGTCCAAACACACTAATCAATTAAAAAAAACGTCATTTACAATAGATTAATTGTCTCTCAAATTTTTTAATTTAAAAGAATCAACATTTAAATTCAAATTAGGCAAAAAATAAATGGTGGTATAATCAATTGATTGAAAATGTATTCTTCTAATGAGCTAGTTTAATAAAGAATATACTCGCTCTGTTCTAACATAATTGTCCAAAAAAAATTTAAATTTGCCTTGAATCAAAAGAAAAATGATTTTTTTTAAAAAATATTCATTTGTAATAGAGTTATTTTTCAATTGGGACGGATAAAGTAAAAATATGGATTTAAATGTTTAACGCAAAATCTATAGGGTAATGGTAATCGTCATCAATAGTTGGATATGCTAATTTGATCTGCAAATGGCTCGCTACGCGTTACGAAGAAAATGGGATTAGGTGAGTGAAGGTGATTTATTTTCAACGTCGCCAAGACAAGAAATCGGAAAATCGTTATAAGTTTTTGACGTTTAGTTACTTAATTTATGTGATTCAGCAAATAATGGTATTAATTTACTATTATCACCATTTCTAAAGGAAAACTTGGGTGCCATGGGGCATGCACAAACCCCACAAAGATTTTTAGCTTTTTTTTTTATTTATTCCTTTAATAATATAGTGTGCTTTTTTGTCAT
Source organism: Adenophora triphylla var. japonica (assembly GCA_022495995.1). Lineage (NCBI taxonomy): Eukaryota > Viridiplantae > Streptophyta > Magnoliopsida > Asterales > Campanulaceae > Adenophora > Adenophora triphylla. The sequence continues at coordinate 113,172 of JAFEMH010006195.1, read as the reverse complement.
TCATAATCTAGTCTCTTAAATAATATTGCACTTTTTTTTATGAGTAAGTTTTAGAAAAAATCTGTTTCTCCATAAGTTATAAAAAGTTCACTTTCATCCTTAAAAATATCAAGTTTAGACCTTAAAACATTGAGTTTAGGCCTTAAAATATCTAGAAAATAAAATAGTGAGTTTAGGCGTTAAAACAGTGAGTTTAAGCTAGAAAATAAAATAGCGAGTTTAGGTCTTAAAACAGTGAGTTTATTTAAAACACCAAGTCGATATATTTAAAAACATGATTTTTTATAACTTATGGAGAAGCATGTTTCTCCCAAAATTTTATGTTTTTTTATTTCATTTGAATTTTCAATAAAGTAATAATATTAATATAATTATTTTTTATTTCATTCGGGCTTTCAATAAAGTAATAATATTAATATATTTTATTATTATATAAGTAATATATATAAAAATTGAATGCAAATTTGTAAAATATAAAATTAAGTATGAAATTTATACAAGAACCCTGGAATATGAGATTACTCCTGGATCAAGAAAGTCGGCAGTTTCAAAAGTTAAGGAAGTAGTATTTTTTAATGGTAGATCAATTAGTCAATTTTGATAGACAAAAACTTATGTGAGAATAGGGATACCCATCTCATCCATGAGACGGGTCATTTCAACCCGAAACCGCTCCATCACCCGACCCATCACACACTAACCCCCAAAGTTTCCCTCCTCTCTCCTCGACAACAATGGAGCGACTCCAACAGCTGCAAAGAGACGGCACAACTATGAATGCCGTTGGATCGGCCCAACCTTTTGCGATCAACACCCAATTGATCTAGAGCCTTAATCCGGTGAAACCTGATCCCAGGAACACACTCCATTGTTTTCAATATCCAAAACACAGCTTCCACAGGTTTTTTTTTTTTCAAAATTAACCCAAATTCGAAAATTCTAGGGTTTTCTAATTCATGCACCACGGATGAAATTGAAGGCTGAATGTGGTGGGTATGAGGTCGGGATTGATGGAGAAGGAGGTGGGTAGGTTAAATTCGTGGTTTAATGGTTGTAATATGTGGGTTTTCGGGTAGAGAGAGAAAGTAGGGGGGTGAGGGCCGAATTCTGGGTTGGAGAGAGAAGAAGAGTGGTGTTTAATGGAGGGAGGAGAAGACAAGGAAGAAGATGAAGAGGAGAGAGAGATGGGGAGGCCGACGATTTTGGTGGTGGAGGATTGTGAAAGATTTGAATTTGGAGAGAAAGGGATTTTGGAAGGAGAAAGACTTGCTGTTGCTGAGAGACAGAGACAGACAAGATATTTTTTTTCGATTTGTGAAAAGTAATAGTTACTATAACATAATGTAATGATTGTATGCATATAAAGTAATAGTTTGTATGCATTAAAGTAATACATATATACAAAAAAGTAATAGTATTTTTCCCTATGTTTTTTTCGTTTGGCAAAAGTAATACTATTATAACTAAAATAAGTTATTACATTTCAAATGTAATACATACATATAGTTTGTATTATAATACATATAGTTTGTATTACATTTGAAAAAATGGGTAAAAATAATACATATATACAGAAAAGTAATAGTGTTTTTTCCTATGTTTTCTTCGTTTGGCAAAAGTAATACTTATTATAACTAAAATAAGTTATTACATTTCAAATGTAATACATATAGTTTGTATTATAATACATATAGTTTGTATTACATTTGAAAAAATGGGTAAAAATAATACATATATACAGAAAAGTAGTAGTGTTTTTCCCTATGTTTTCTTCGTTTGGCAAAAGTAATACTTAATATAACTAAAATAAGTTATTACATTTCAAATGTAATACATATAGTTTGTATTACATTTGAAAAAATGGGTAAAAACGAGCTTTTGTTTTTTTTAAAACAGGTATTACGTTTGCTTATTAACAATGTTACTTTATATGTATACAGTCATTACATTAAGAGATGGTAACTATTACTTTTTTTAAACGTAATACCTGTTTTAAAAGGCATGAGCTGCCATCCATGAATCGACCCGTCTCATGCATGAGACGGATCCTCTTGTTCTCACAGGAGACCAACTCATTTTTGATATTGTGATCAATAGTAATGATAGCAAATGTCAAATGACATTCCATCTCAAAATAGAGTACTAGTACATTTTTTTAGTAGGTTTATTTTCGGGACTTAGCAAAGAATTGAAGTGAGGGAGTCAAAATATAATTAAAACATTCATTCTATGTCTTTAAAAAAATTGTTCCATTTGAAAAATCAACATTTTTATGGAGTATGCTTAGCATTAATCCTTGTTAAGATAGCAATATAATTGCTCCAAAAATTAGAAGCACAACAATTTTTTTGTAAATAGTGGGAAAACTAATGATCTCCGAGCAGTTCTTGTCTCATACCAATATATTGTATAAGAAAGAGATAACATGCAAGCAACATCCATATAAAAAGTAATAAAAGAAGAACACGCAATTTATTCCCCCAGTTCACCCTTTCGACTACATATGCACACTACCAAGTCAGGATCTCAACTAACATCACCAAATCTGTTGTGCTACAATATTTGCACATGTTTACAACAATAAATATAGCCTCTGAATTATGAACACACCCTCACACAAATAAACCCTAGACATCTCCTAGTTACGCCACCCATGGAATGCCCCTAAAAGCACCCCAAAAACTCACCACTGTCTTGGCTCTCTTTGTTGATCTCACAAATTCTCTCTGGCTAACACAAATTAGCGACAACTAATTTGATTATCCACTAGCACCACAATATTTAAGGTCATCACTTGTTTTTATAGGAACAACAAACTTAAACCCACAATGATTTCAATTCATTTTCCAAGAAGTAAACTGTTTCCAGCCCAAGAAAGGAATTATGTTGCCAAAAGGAAACTGGATCAAATTAGGAAGCTATCAAATTTGCTCCTACTTTCCTTCTTCTGCGAAACTCAAATCCTTCTATAGTTTGGTTTGTATCCAATCCCAACAGAAACGTGCTTTAGTTGCTTCTTCGTAACCATCTTTTTAGTAAGCTTGCTGATGTTGAACAATTATTACACATCTTCTAAAGAGAAAAACATGGATCGATATATAGACTTGAAAGTCTACTCCCCTTATAACAAACTGGTTCTAAGGTGAAACCTCCAATATAGTTTGTTACCGGGTCAATCCAGCTCATGCTCACCCTTAGGTCTCTCTGCTTCTAACCTAATCTTTAATTCTAAGATGGTATAAGAGTCACTGATCTATGGTGGTTTGATCATCGCTTTCGCTGCTTCTACATGGTCCCTCTACTTCTAAGAGTTCCATTATCTCCTATCTTCTATAGGGTCAAAGCCTCCACATGCTCTATCTTCAACCTTCTCCCTAGGTCACACGTGAGGGGCCATGTTAAACAATTATCCACATCTTCTAAAGAGAGAAATATGGACTGATATATAGACTTATGAGGCTACTCTTCTTATAACCAATTGATTTTAAGGTTGAATCTCCAATATATTCTGTTACCGGCCCATTCTAGCCCATGCTCACCCTTGAGTAGACGTGTCCAAAATCTAATCGGAACTGGCTAACCGGAGGTTATTAACCGGTCAAAATCGTCAACCGTGGTAACCGTAACCGGCTTAATCGAAACCGGTGGTTAATCGGTTCGGTTAAGGTTAAGGATTTTAAAAACCGTCAACCGGCGGTTATAACTGCCTTAACCGGCCAAATTCAAAATACTCCCAACGATTACTTACCGCCCCAACGGCTACTTTGACCCCCAAGGCCCCATTCAAATTCCCAAGGCCAACGGCTACTTGGCTGGCCCCCCATCCCTCTCTCCCAGGCCCTTTCCTAACGGCCACTTGGCCTGGCCAGTCCCCTCCCCAGTCCAGCGCCCAGCCCCACACGGCCACACCCACTGGCCACTACCTGGTGCCTGACTGCCTGCCCCAGCTCCCCAATCCCCATTAAATTAAAAAAAAATCTTTTAAAAAATCAACTCTATAAATATCACCTCCCTCCCTTCCACCATTTCATTTTCACCCTTACTTCTCTACTTCTACTCTCTCTCTCTCTCTACTCTCAAATATCCTAAGCCTCTCTCATACTCTCATTATATTCAATTTTCAGTTTCAGTTAGTTTCCTTACAATTCTCAGTTAGTTTTTTAACGATTTTTTTCTATTTCGAGAATTCCAGTGAGTTTTTTAACATTTCCAGTTAGTTTTTAGGAATTTCAGTTAGTTTTTTAGAGTTTTCAGTCAGTTTTTTAACATTTCCAGTTAGTTTTTAGGAATTCCAGATAGTTTTTTAGAGTTTTCAGTCAGTTTTTTAACATTTCCAGTTAGTTTTTAGGAATTCCAGTTAATTTTTTAGAGTTTTCAGTCAGTTTTTTAACATTTCCAGTTAGTTTTTAGGAATTCCAGTTAATTTTTTAGAGTTTTTAGTTAGTTTTTTAACGTTTTCAATTAGTTTTTCAGAATTTTAGTTAGTTTTTTAGAGTTTTCAGTTAGTTTTTTAGAGTTTTCAGTTAGTTTTTCAGAATTTCAGTTAGTTTTTGAAATTTCAGTCAGTTTTTTAAAGGTTTTCAATTAGTTTTTTAACAAAAGTTAGCATTTTTTTCGAATTCCGGTCAGTTTTCTAACTAAAATGTCTTCTTCTCGAAGAGGCACGGAAGTTGTTGGTTCTTCCTCCCATCATAACGAAGAAGAATTCGAATTTTTTGCGGAACCATTTACAAAAAATGAGCAAGATGTGGATGAAAATGTTATTGAAAGTGGTAGAAGGGGTAGGGGCGGCCGAGGCCGAGCTCGAGGTGGTCGTGCTCGGGGACAAGAACAAGAACAACCTCCAACGGTGCCACGTTCACGTGCCCCTACGTCCGACACTTTTACAATTCATTTTCAAAAAGAGCAAATTGATCCCGATGACGACCTTTATTTGCTTATCAATGGAATGCATGCACTAATTTGTGTAAATTACTAAAGATTTTTAACACTGCTACTTTGGCATTATCGGGAGTTTATTATCCAACTTCCATTTTGGTTCTTGAGCAATGTGTTGCAATTGTTACTAGTTTTAATAATTTAAAAGATTGCTATGTTTTAAAAGATTGCATTTTTTCCATGAGACAAAAGTGGATTAAATATTTTGCCACTATTCCGTCTTTATTCTTAGTTGCAAAAGTATTAGATCCCCGTGTTAAATTAGAGGAGTTGGAAGCAATTTTAGCTTTTTATTATTTGAATTTATACCCCGAATTTGACGGTGATAATGAAACTCCGTCGAATATTGTTGCTACTACAAAAAATGATTTAGTGTCTCTTTTTAACGAATATAATGCAATTCATGGAAATTCTTCTCAAAATGTTGACTCAAGTACTTCTTCTCAAGATGTTTGTGGTGATTTAGTTGAGGCAGATCCGTATCATTTTTTTGCTAATTTGTATAGCAAAAAGAAACGTCCTCGAGTAGGGACTTCTTCTTCCTCTAACATTCCCTTGAAGTTAGAAACATATTTCAACACTAATTTTGAATGGGATCAAAGTAGTGATAATTCAAATGATTTTGATATTTTAAAGTGGTGGTCAAGAAGGAACGAAAGTTATCATATACTCTCTATAATTGCAAAAGAAGTCTTAGCTTCTCCCGTGTCAACGGTGGCGATCGAATCCGCATTTAGCATTGGAGGAAATGTTTTGGATGAAAGATGTTCCCAACTAACGGTTGAAAACTTGAAAAATCAACTATTACTTGGAAATTGGGTTAGATCGAAAAAGAGAGAACAAGATATGCCTTATGAAGAGGATACACTTGACCCAAAATATCAATACGATGTGGATGACTCTACGGGAAGTGAGTGAGTATTAGATTAGTTTTTAATTTTAATTTTTAGATTAGGTTTATTTTTATTGAATTGTAATAGTTAGGTTGAGGTAATGGCTCCTAAATGTCCCCCACCCCCCCTTAATTATAAAAGGGTAAGGTTGGTTGTCCCCCTCTTTGTAATTTTATTTAATTAATAAAATTTAAGGGTACCGTCCCTTTTTCTTTTATATACTTTCGTTTATTTAAAAAAAAAAGTTAAGTTTTATTTCTTTCAAAATTCATAACTTTTTTTATATAATTTTTTGCAAAAAATGTATGTAGTAAACAAAAGTCTAAAATGGTCTTCTTTATTCAATTTTTTTTTTTTTTTTAAAAAGTTAACTTTTTTATAGAACTAGTTAAAAATCTGTTAAAAAGTTAACTGCTTTCTTCAAAAAAAAAATGTTAAAAACTGTTTTTAAAAGAAATATTTCTCAAATAGCTTTGCTTAACCAAAAAACAAATAAATAAAAAAAATGTTAAAAAAATCTGTTAAACACACTTTCCGTTAAAATTTCATTTATTTAAAAATTCTTAACTTTTTTTATATAACTTTTTCCAAAAAAAATCACTAATAACTAACATCTTAAATAGTATTTTTTTATTAAAAAAAAGGGATATACAGTACAAAAGTTAACAGAAACTGTTAACTATTCCGTTAAAAGGACTAATCTGGAAAAAAAGGCCTTCAATTAACCGTGTTAACCGTATTAACCGTGATAAAACTCCATTGTTTCAAGGTTTTGTAGGTGTTAGTGCCCTAGGCCTATAGAGATAGACCTTTATGTAATGTCATTGTTCATTTATATATGAGATTGCTTCTTTGATTATTATATGAGTTTGCATGTTTAGTTATAATAATCGTGTCCCTAGTACTTATGAAGCACTAGTATGAAGTCGAATGGATAATCATATGATGATTATATGCATGGAGATGCACATTAGATTCATGGGTACTTGTTAGAGAACAAGGTACTGGACTTGACCCATTATGAGATTTATGTCATGGTCATATGTCATAATTAAATCTCATATAGTCATATCATTGATATCCTTTGACCTGAGATTATCATCGTCTTCCGCTTGATGAATATCATGTTTGATATAGTTTAACGTTATCTTTAACCGGATGACAATAAGGGCTATCATTGGCATGGTATGATTCTTGTTGGGAAGAATGATAAGTCAAGATGGAAATTGTCCCTCGTAAAGAGAGATGTTTGCTTGGCCACTCGTAAGTAAGATTGATGTAGTGCATGGCCATGCCCGAATGAATTAATGTGATTAATGTCATTCGATTAATCAATTTACTTGGTAACGAAAGCATTGAACAATATGAGTTGACGTGGACCATGACTCATGTTCAATATAACATCGTGTGACAATGGGATTGTGATATGTTCTATGTAGGAAAATCGAACTTGATATTATACTATTTGGGTAGGCATGATGGCTTGCTAGAGTCCGCTCATGTCTTATGAGGATCGATGTGATCGGACTCATTGCCAACATAGTATGGTCCTATGGGGTCACACGCATCGAACGAATTGTCAAAAATGAAGAATATGGAGTTTTTGTTCTCGGGGACGACTCGTCCCAGTGCCGTAACCAACTATTCCCCTTAAGGGGACGCTAGATACAGAAGCTGGGTGCCAGGGGACGACTCGTCCCCTGGGGGACGACTTGTCCCCTGGGCACTGGACTGAAGCGTAATTGACTTAAAACTAGGGTTTTCGCGAGGAAAAGTTTTATAACGTATAAATACTTACCCTGGTTGCCCTAGCCGTCATTAGAACGTTTTGGCTTGAGAGAAACACTTAGAGTGGGAGATTTCAATTGAGAATTGAGAATCAAACACCACCAAATCCATTGTTCTTCATTGATTGAAAGGTGTTTCAATCAATTGGATCTAGCAATCCTCCTAGAAGAGTTCTAGGGTTCGTTCCGCGTGGATAAACATAGAGGATCTTCGTTCATCAAGATCTTTGGTTCGTGATTCCCGTTCGTTCATCAAGGATTAACAAGATCATTCAATGCGGAGTTAGGTCAAGTTTATCAAAGGCAAAAGCATTCAAGGTTGGTAATTCTATTTCATCTCTCTTAATTATTCATCTAGAACGGATTCTAGGGCTTGGGGTTTTTTCGAGTTATTGCTTATTCCGCGCATGGACCCTCGAAACCCTACAGTGGTATCGAGCCCCGTTCATGATGCTTAGTTAGATAATCATGATAATTATGTAATATGATTATATGAATTTTCATGATGTGCATGATCTAGAATATGAAATTGTATGAGTTTTACTTGAGAAGTAATAGTATATATAGATATACCATGATTATGAAATTGTAATATATATGATTAATATGATTAATCTAGATTATGGGATGTCAATTTCATTGATATGATTAATGTGATTAATCTAGGATATTTGTGATGTATTACTTGGTATATTGGTGGACACCAAAACCTTCCCCACAGCACTTTGATGGAAGTGTGGGATAATCTTGGAGCACGTGGCCGCGTACTAGTAATTACTGATCAAATGTAATATATGTTGCATCATTCCATGTTCATAATTATGTTCATATAGTTTTCATGAATCAACCTTGGGATGTAATTGATAAGCATGAAAAATTGAACCTTCTTTGTAATTTGAGTTTGTTTTATGCCACCCATGTTTAAACACTTGTGAGTACACGGGTAGTTTTATGTGGGCTCGCCATAGCGAGGTGCATTAATTCTATCTTTGTATGATCAAGATGAGCAAATAGTGGTTGCTATACGTTTAACATGGTTGAACTCAATTAGGCTATCAAAACGGTTTTGGGCCTAAGGCATAAGATGAGATTGAAACATGTGACATAAGATGTCTATAATCTCATAATGATCTAAGAGTCATATATAGATATGATTGATAAATGTTATCTACCTTTTTAGTTTAATTTTGAGCAGTCGTGCCATAGCCGACTTGAAATTAAATTAAAGTTGGGTCTTAGCCTATTAAATTATATTATACATATTTGTATAAGAAGGTTATATAATTTAGTGGGAGTATTTGTGAAATACGTTAATTAATCTCTTAAATGAATTGGTACTTATATGTGTTCATATCTTGTTGCATATCTTTGTAGATCAATGGCTGTAAACAATAATCAAAACATGTCATCGCGATCATCCTTGAGAAGGACAAGTTAGAGGAGAATGGCAATAACTATGTGGATTGGATCCGTAGTTTGAGAATTGTTCTCAAACAAGAAAGGAAGTTGTACATTCTCGATGGACCCGTTCCACCCGAGCCGGCTGCTAATGCAACTAAAGCGGAAAGGGACCAACATAAGAAGCATATGGATGATTCTATTGATGTTGGTTGCCTGATGCTTGCTACCATGTGTAAGGCTCTTCAGAAGGACCTTGTACACATGGAAGCCTATGATTTGGGAAATCATTTGAAGGAAATGTTCCAGTTGCAAGCACGTACGGAAAGGTTTGACACTATGAAGGCTCTTCATTCATGCAAGATGATTGAAGGACAACCTGTCGGGCCTCATGTGTTGAAGATGAAGGGTCACCTCGAACACCTTGAGAGGCTTGGGTATCCTATCCAGTTAGAGCTGGCTACGGATATGATATTGCATTCACTCCCGAGAGTTATAATCGCTTTGTTCTCGAATTATAACATGAATGGGATGAATAAATCTCTCGTCCGAATTGCATGGGATGCTAAAGAATGCGGAGAACAATATTACCAAGAAAACCAATCAAGTGTTGATGGGGAATAAAGGAAAAGGGTTCAAAAACAAGGGTAAAGCAAAAGTTGCTAAACCGGAGGCAAAGGTTGCCGTTTGCCGAGAAGCCTAAACCCAAATCCCAAAAGGATGCGGTGTGCTACCATTGCAAGGAAACCGGGCATTGGAGGCGTAATCGCAAGCTTTATCAGAAGGACTCAAGAAGAAGGGCAATGAGATTGCCATGACTTCGTGTATCTATGTGATAGATATTTTACTTTCTACCTCTAGTTCTTGGGTATTAGATACCGGATGTGGATCTCACATTTGCCTAAATGTGCAGGGACTAAAGAATAGAAGGTTGCTCAAAGAGGGTGAAGTAGATCTACGGGTTGGAAATGGAGCAAGAGTTGCCGCATTGGGCCGTAGTGGACTTACGAAGTCACTTTACCAAGCGGATTAATTTTAGTTTTAAATAACTCTGTTATTATGTTCCGGATTTGAGCAGAAACATTATTTCTATTTCATGTTTAGACAATGAGGGTTACAATTTTCTTATTGCGAATAAGAGATTTTCGATTTATTTGAATGACATGCTTTATTGTGTTGCTCATTCTTTTAATGGCCTTTATGTCTTGGATGTTGAGAATAATGTTGATAATGTCTATCATGTTAGTAAGAAATCCAAACCAAATAATGTGAATGACACATATAAATGGCATTGCCGTCTTGGGCACATAAACGAGAAACGCATATCTAAACTCCATGAAGATGGATATTTAGACTCATATGATTATGAATCATATGATGTTTGCGAAGTCTTGTTTATCAAGTAAGATGACTAAAGCACCTTTTACTAAGAGTAGTGAAAGGGCTAGTGATTTGTTGGCTCTCGTACATACCGATGTATGTGGACCAATGAATAGCATTGCTAGGGGAGGATTTCGGTACTTCATAACGTTCACCGATGACTTATCAAGATATGGCTACGTCTATCCGATGAAGTACAAAAGTGAAGCTTTTGAGATATTTAGAATATTTCAAAGTGAAGTACAAAATCAACTTGGCAAAACTATTAAAACACTTCGATCCGATCGAGGTGGTGAATATTTGAGCCAAGAATTTGACGATCATCCGAAAAGTTGTGGAATTGTTTCGTAACTTACTCCACCCGGAACACCACAATGGAATGGTGTGTCCGAGAGGAGAAATCGAACTCTATTAGATATGGTTCGATCAATGATGAGTCAAGTGAACCTTCCTATTTCCTTTTGGGGACACGCACCGGAAACACTCGCTTTCACACTTAACAAGGTCCCTACTAAATCGGCTCCTAAAACCCCACATGAGATGTGGTATGGAAGAAAGCCTAGCTTATCTTTCATGAAGATTTGGGGTTGTGAGGTTTATGTAAAGAAATTGGTTTCGAACATAAACTTGCACCTAGATCTCGATAAATGTATTTTCGTCGGTTATCCCAAGGAAACGAAAGGATATCTATTTTACAACCAATCCGAGAACAAAGTGTTTGTTGCTCGAAATGGTGTCTTTCTAGAGAAAGAGTTTCTCTCTAAAGAAACTAGTGGGAGTAAAATTGATCTTGAAGAAATTCAAGAACTCGAAAATGACAAGGAACCAATAGTAGAGACGGAACCAAGTTCACAAGCTGTTGTGGAACCGGTTCAAGATACACAAGTTCTTCGCAGATCGGATAGGATACGATCCGAACTCCGAGAGATATGGATTTCTCATGACGGAAAGTAATGAAGTAGAAATCATTGAGAATGATGAACCTACTTCCTATCAAGAGGCGATGTCCACTCCTGATTCGGACAAGTGGCTAGGAGCCATGGAATCCGAAATCAAATCCATGTACGATAATCAAGTTTGGAACTTGATTGATCCACCCGAAGGTGTAAAAACCATAGGGTGCAAGTGGGTTTTCAAAAAGAAAACCGACATGGATGGGAAGGTACATACTTATAAGGCTAGGCTAGTTGCTAAGGGGTATAGTGCGATTCATGGCGTTGACTATGATGAAACCTTTTCGCCCGTAGCAATGCTTAAGTCTATTAGAATCCTAATTGCCATAGCCGCATATTATGACTATGAGATATGGCAAATGGACGTCAAAAGCAGCGTTTCTTAACGGAAACCTACTTGAGGATGTATACATGATACGGCTGAAGGGTTTGTCGATTCAAAGGATTCTAACAAAGTGTGTAAGTTGCAGAGATCCATTTATGGATTGAAGCAAGCTTCCGGAGCCGGAATCTACGTTTTGATGAATCACCAAAGGGTTTGGCTTCATCAAAACGAAGATGAACCTTGTGTATACAAGAAGATAAGTGGGAGCATAGTGCTATTTCGGTGTTGTATGTCGATGACATCTTGCTCATTGGAAACAATGTTCCCGCACTTGAGACCGTGAAGTCTGGTTAGGAAAATGTTTCTCAATGAAAAGATATGGGTGAGGCGGCTTATATCCTTGGTATCAAGATCTATAGAGATAGATCAAGAAGGATGATTGGTTTGAGTCAGTACATATATTGACAAGGTCCTTAGAAGAGTCAAGATGGAAAATTCTAAGAGAGGATACTTGCCAATGGGACATGGCATTACTCTTAGCAAGACTCATTGTCCTAAGACAAATGATGAGCGAAAGAGGATGAGTGATATACCATATGCTTCGGCAATTGGGTCTATCATGTATGCCATGTTATGTACTAGACTCCGATGTCTCGTACGCTCTAAGCGCAACGAGTAGATACCACCCGATCCCGGTGAGAACCATTGGATAGTTGTCAAGAATATCCTTAAGTACTTGAGAAGGACTAAGGATGTATTCTTGGTATTTGGAGGAATGGAAGATGATGCGGTTGTAAAGGGTTACACAGATGCAAGCTTCCAAACCGACAAAGATGACTATAGATCGCACCGGTTTTGTGTTTATGCTAAATGGAGGTCTTGTTTGTTGGAAGAGTTCCAAGCGAGCACCGTTGCCGATTCTACAACGAAGCCGAGTACATAGCAAAGCATCGATGCGGCTAAGGAGGCGGTTTGGATCAAGAAGTTCGTTAGTGACTTAGAAGTCGTTCCGAGTATCACTAACCCGATAGAGTCGTTTCGTGACAACAATGGTGCTATTGCCCAAGCAAAAGAACCAAGGTCACATCAGCGATCCAAACACATTTTGAGACGCTTCCACCTCATTCGAGAAATGGTGAAAGGGAGGACGTCAAGATATGCAAGGTACCAACGGATGACAACATTTCGGACCCTCTCACCAAGCCTTTACCAAAAGCTAAACATGATGGTCATGTTAGGTCCACGGGTATAAGATACATGAATGATTGGGCCTAGTGCAAGTGGGAGTCCGTAGGTGTTAGTGCCCTAGGCCTATAGAGATAGACCTTTATGTAATGTCATTGTTCATTTATATATGAGATTGCTTCTTTGATTATTATATGAGTTTGCATGTTTAGTTATAATAATCGTGTCCCTAGTACTTATGAAGCACTAGTATGAAGTCTAATGGATAATCATATGATGATTATATGCATGGAGATGCACATTAGATTCATGGGTACTTGTTAGAGAACAAGGTCTTGGACTTGACCCATTATGAGATTTATGTCATGGTCATATGTCATAATTAAATCTCATATAGTCATATCATTGATATCCTTTGACATGAGATTATCATCGTCTTCCGCTTGATGAATATCATGTTTGATATAGTTTAACGTTATCTTTAACCGGATGACAATAAGGGCTATCATTGGCATGGTATGATTCTTGTTGGGAAGAATGATAAGTCAAGATGGAAATTGTCCCTCGTAAAGAGAGATGTTTGCTTGGCCACTCGTAAGTAAGATTGATGTAGTGCGTGGCCATGCCCGAATGAATTAATGTGATTAATGTCATTCGATTAATCAATTTACTTGGTAACGAGAAAGCATTGAACAATATGAGTTGACGTGGACCATGACTCATGTTCAATATAACATCGTGTGACAATGGGATTGTGATATGTTCTATGTAGGAAAATCGAACTTGATATTATACTATTTGGGTAGGCATGATGGCTTGCTAGAGTCCGCTCATGTCTTATGAGGATCGATGTGATCGGACTCATTGCCAACATAGTATGGTCCTATGGGGTCACACGCATCGAACGAATTGTCAAAAATGAAGAATATGGAGTTTTTGTTCTCGGGGACGACTCGTCCCGTGCCGAAACCAACTATTCCCCTTAAGGGGGACGCCAGATTCAGAAGCTGGGTGCCAGGGGACGACTCGTCCCCTGGGGGACGACTCGTCCCCTGGGCACTGGACTGACGCGGAATTGACTTAAAACTAGGGTTTTCGCGAGGGGAAAAGTTTTATAACGCATAAATACTTACCCCTGGTTGCCCTAGACGTCATTAGAACGTTTTGGCTTGAGAGAAACACTTAGAGTGGGAGATTTCAATTGAGAATTGAGAATCAAACACCACCAAATCCATTGTTCTTCATTGATTGAAAGGTGTTTCAATCAATTGGATCTAGCAATCCTCCTAGAAGAGTTCTAGGGTTCGTTCCGCGCGTGGATAAACATAGAGGATCTTCGTTCATCAAGATCTTTGGTTCGTGATTCCCGTTCGTTCATCAAGGATTAACAAGATCATTCAATCTGGAGTTGGGTCAAGTTTATCAAAGGCAAAAGCATTCAAGGTTGGTAATTCTATTTCATCTCTCTTAATTATTCATCTAGAACGGATTCTAGGGCTTGGGGTTTTTTCGAGTTATTGCTTATTCCGCTGCGCATGGACCCTCGAAACCCTACAGGTTTTATGCCGGCGGACATGTTGTTCAAGGGCTTTCCTCGTTAAATACTGTGTTTTTACATCTTGAATTGAAATGATCATATTCCATGGTGCCCTATCATCTTCTTTGGGGTCAAAGTGATTAAATTTGGCCAAAATAATATATATATATATATATATATATGGATGACGTGGAGGGAATAAAACAAGAAAATAAGTAACGAGGAGTTGACGATCTTGAGAGCTGAGTGAGCATATCTGGGCCTAAATGAGTTGAGGGTCTAATGATGGATGTTTTGTCTACTTTTGCCTACTAATATCTTCTATAATAACCCTTTTCCAAGTTGTCAGATAGTCATTTTTGTTTATCTGATAATTGATACTTGTACTCATATAAGGATAAAAGGGCTTGTGATGATAATTGTTTAATGAAATTTTGTTGTTTAAATAGCTGGATGCATCACCCTGTCTGCTCCATATTTCCCCTATGATGGTGGTTGTTCTTGTTACGTCTTTTTCTTCCTGGGTTTTGTGTGAATTTGCTTTGATTTGAGCAGGTAACAGCGTCTGATGTTGTGGACGTTGTGGAGATCGCTATCAAGCGCCATACATCAGATTTAACTACAAGGGCAATGTGTTTGATTGCTTTGCTCAAGTTGTCTTGTCGCTTCCCTTCTTGTTGCATAAAAGTTTTTAGCTAATCTTCCTTTATTCAAGATTCCAGATGTATAGACAAGGATCATTTATAGTTTAGGTGTGGGTTCATGTTGAAGCCATTGGGATTTAGTTAATCCGAAATAGCAGTAGCACTTATTTGGCTTTGACCTTTTGTTTCCAGTTCTTATTTTCATCCAGTTTAATGAATTTGTTCCCCTAATTTATTTCTCAACTTATGCATTGCCTTCAAAATTGATATGTTTATTTCATTTCCAATTTCTGCCATATTCTCCATCTAATATTTTCATGATGTCCCTTATTGTCAGCTGTAATTACTTCCTAACTTCTCCTTCGCAACTTGATATCTTTCCCTTAAAGATTTCTTTCAAATGTCTCAGAGTATTTTTGAGTTTTTGGTTTCCTAGATTGTTTGGTGGAAAAATGATCGACTGATTTTTATCTGACACCTTTAGGAGGATAAAAGAGATCATCACTCACTCTAAAGGAAGCCTTTTGTTTGAACTGCATCAGAGATCCATCGAATTCAATTCCATAATTGAGAAGCATCAGAATATAAGGTATGGACACATTTTCCATGAATTTTTGCCTTAGATGCAATTTTGATCTAATTCAACACTCTTTGTGATTTTATAGCCTTATATTTTCAATTTCCACTATAAATGGAGTTGCCAAACCAGCCAGCCTTCTCCTCTTGTTGATTTACTAGATTTAAGTTCAGATGATCTTCCAGCACCTAGCTCCTCAGGCAGTGATTTTCTTCATGGTCTTCTCGGTGTTGATATGTCACCAGCTCCATCACAATCAGGTTAGTTTGAGATGTCTACTAACTCAATTTTGTTCCTCCACTAGCAGTTTACCAATATGTTCATTCTACTTTGTTTTGGGTTACATTGATCTCTTTTCTGAGCAAGCAAGTGGGTTTACATTCTTGAATTGTACTGATTATTTCACCGAGAAGGTGCTTAGCTGAGAACTGATACTTCGAATATGGTCTGCAACCATTTTTTTCAGCCTTCTACATATCGTGACTTGAGAATCAGTTCATGCTATAAACTGCAATTTATTTTATTTTAATATACTGAATATTGGCATAAATGTTTGTCTTGTTCATCTCCTTAGGAGGATGTGCTGAATGTTTTGAATTCCTCGCAGATCTAGCTAAAGTTTTGGTGCAAGGCAAAATCCACATTTAACTTTCATGTTATAAAGGTATCCATTGATGTTGTATGGTTAATTAGTCCTTCGTGTCACATCCCCAGTTAACAAGGTTCATTTCTCTTATCTCAATCAATTAGCAATTTGTACTTGCGCTTGTTATGTCATTCCTGATCAATCTTGTATTATGTTATTTATATTGTAGGCTCGGATCAATCTTTCAAATTCTCTAACAGGTGACTTGATCTAGCGATTTCAAAGGACAATGTTCTATTTAAACGGACGTTGATAAAAAATTGTAACTTTAATTTTGAATATTTGCTTATGCTTTTGAAGGAGATATATGTAGATATATGTTTATGGTTTGAGTTACTTGACATGACTTTGTATGAGTATTTTAAAGATAGTTAAATGCAAGTGTTTTTGTTTTAATAATTGTGTATATGGTGATGCCTAGATTAATTACAATATAGTATTTCCTGGTGTATGTGTTTGTGTAAATTGCAAAAATATGAATGGTGGGTTTGATCCAATATAAAAACAATACCAAATTTTCAAAGCTTGTCAAATGTATTTTGGTAGGCAAAAATAAAATCGTGTCAATGGTATCTGTAAGGGTCAAAATCATCCCAAATAGTTTTTGGAAGGGCAACCGTAGATGTGCCAAATGTATTTCGAGAGGCAATCAAACCGTGTCAAATGTATTTGGGACGGCGGGCAAAAGCGTGACAAATGTATTTGGAAGGGCAGAAAAAATCGTGCCTAATGTATTTGGAAGGGCAAACAAAACCGTTCCAAATACGTATTTGAGACGGGGCACTAAAAACTGTCCCAAATACTCGTAAATAAATAAGACTGATCTGCTCAACCGTCACCGTTTTCGTGCCAAATACTTTTTGGGACGGTTTTGGGTTGTTACAAATGTATTTGGCATCCTTGTATTTGGGTGGGAGCCAAAACTGTCCCAAGACCGTTCCAAATACTTTTTGGGACGATTTTGACGGTATTTGGGACGGTTTTTGGCCTTCACAAATATCCCTTTTTTCTTGTAGTGTTAGGATTATGTTTAGGGCCCAATCCACTTGGCCCTTGCCCGGACTAACTCAAGTTCGTATCTCAATTTATATCGTTCAACATGTAAATTTGCAAACTATACAAGAGATAGATTCAAACTCATATTTTCCACATTACATAACACTCTTATCTACAAAATTATCACTTCTTCTCATTCTATTTTAGTCCCTTTTTTCTGTTTTCTTTTTGCATTCCTCTAAGATGCAATATACTTCCTGGCATCTTCACAACAGAGGATACATAAATCCATACACACATTATAAATAATAAATTATTAATATTTGCTTATATATATAAATTATAATATATTTGTATACATTGGTTCGATCCAATTCTAACTGATATCTAGACTTCTCAAAATCATTACCGGACCAATATAACGGTTCAAAAAAAATTTGAAACCATGACCGAACCAATGCTTTTAGTTTGGTCCGATTTTGAATTGTTTGATCCGATTCCATTATATTGTTCTTGTCCGCTTTCGAAAAAAACATGCACACCCCTAATGCCTAACACCTTTTCATTCTATAACTTATCCTCAGAACCCTCAAACTTTAAACAATTTATTTTTCATATTCTCCTTGAATCAACATAGGAGACTACTCTTAAAATAAATAGAAATATGTTAATTAAAATTTAATGTTTTCCACCATTCTCACACATTCTAACTTTTCCCTTCATCCACACTTTTCTTTATATTTGTGAGCGATGATGGTTCGAGGGGTGATATGTGGCGACAAAATGGTGGCAGTAGTAGCAGACGGTGGCAAAAGGTGGCGGCGAGTCGTGGCTGAAGGTGGCCATGGCAGTAGGTGGTGGCGAATGTGGCTGCACAGATAACCAACCCAATCATTTATTACCTTTGAATACTAACATTGAAAAAAATGTTCAATAATGAAAACAGAAAAAAAATAGTTGGGGACAAAAATAATTTTTATTTCGTAAAATATTAAAAATTATTAATATGGGCGACATAAATTAGTATTTTTAGTCATTTGAGATGCTTACTCCGCTCCACATGAGCAAAAATATTACTATCATCTTGCCAATTAAGCTTGAATTAACAGACATTTGAACGACACCTCAATAAAAATATCATATATTAAATAAAAAGTTGGTCTTATGAAAAATACATTTTTTTAGTGATTAGGAAAAATATGTTTTTAAATGGGTTGTGACATTTTTCTAAGTAAATGAAACATCATGCACAATGACATTTTGGTAAATACGTGGGACTTTGAGCAAACTGAGACTCAAAAACCATATAATCGGTAAACACTACAACTTGCAAAACAACACTACAACTGTTGCTAAAAAATACTACAATTGACGCTAAAACGCTAGGATTGACACTCAACAAACACTCTCACTCACCGACGATAAAAAAATACATGAACTGACATAATAAAATACTTGCATCGACACTACCGGTTTGGGTGATAAAAATTACTAGTGCATTTTAAGAGTGCTAGTGCATGTGTTTAAAAGGGTCAAATCATGTATTTTAGAATGCCAGTGATAATGTTTGAGATGGTCATTGCAATATTACATAGTGTCAGTGCATTTGTTTTGTTGATACCAATTCATGTATTTTTTAGTGCAAGTCCATGTGTTGAAATGTGTCACGTTCAGAATGCCAATTACCGTTTTGAAAAGTGTCTGAAGATATCGAGAAGTTTCAATTATTTACAAAAGCGTCACCGCGCATTTTTAAAAGAAGTTTCAGTTAGTTACATCAGGGCAACTTCAGTGATGGTACTTGTTCCATAGGTATCAATTTTTTTGATACTTACGAAAAACTTTTTACATGGTACCAAAAATCATTTACAATCATAGGTATAAAAATAATTTTTTGATAGTTATTAACTTTATTAATATTTTTAACATATAAATAATTTCAAAATATTATCATTATTTTAATTAATTATTTTTTAATTAAAATATATATTTTATAAATAATTATATAAAAACAAAAATTAATTATAAATTTTCACATTATTTATTTTGTAAATAATACTTTAACATAATAATTAATAATTTTATAACATGACAAATAATATTGCATTATTATGTTTAACAATTTCTAAAAGCTCTAACAAAGAAATCAAAATTTGGTGTGGTACTAAGTAAGGTAGCAATAAGTAAGGTAGCAAATTGTTCCCTTGCTTAGTCCATTGTTTTTTCTATTGGAGATGCTAGTACTTTATAGGTATCAAATTTTGCATTTGATACCTATCGTGTTAAAGTTGCCCTAGGAAAAAAAAAATCTTAAATGGTTAAAAAAAATTTAACTCTAACCAATATTAAGCCGAATCAAACCAACAACGCCCCAGTTGGGTTTTCCCTCGACATGGCCTAATTGACGTCTCATTAAGATTCTAGGCGGATGCTAGGCGGCGGAGTCGGGCCTAACGCCTAGGAGCCTAAGCGGGATCGAGAAATTAGACAAATTTTAAATATATTTCACACACACACACACACACACACATATATATATATATATACTCCCTCCGTCCCGGAACAATCTTCACACTTTCCCTTTTGGGCGTCCCAAAACATACTTCACACATTTAAAACTTACCTAAAATGGAAAGGAATCTTTACTATTCCCTCCACTCATTCTCTCTCCTACATTATTTTAATACTCACAACACTATTATAATTTACTATTCTCTCCACTCATTCTCTCTCCTATTTTATTTTCACACTCACAACATTTTCAATATAATACTCCCTCCTTAAAACCAGTGCAAACAGTGTTTGTGAAGTAAGTTCCGGGACGGAGGGAGT
The DNA here is from genome assembly GCA_022495995.1 of Adenophora triphylla var. japonica. Classification (NCBI taxonomy): domain Eukaryota; kingdom Viridiplantae; phylum Streptophyta; class Magnoliopsida; order Asterales; family Campanulaceae; genus Adenophora; species Adenophora triphylla. The sequence goes on along the minus strand of JAFEMH010006195.1, from coordinate 93,081 downwards.
ATATATATATATATATATTATATCCAAAAAATAGTCACTTATTTTAATTATTTGTCAAAAATAAATAATATTTTTTATACAAAATAAAAAATCTAATTCAATTTTGCAATCCTAACATTTAAATTTGTACAAAATTTGAAATAAGTTAGTATGACTGTCGTTGTAAAAAAAAAAAAAAAACTAAAATGATACGCATTTAAAATTTATCATTTATCAATAACATATTAATATTAAAATAATTATTTTAATTAAAAGAAAATTTATCATTCACCCCCAAAGAGCCCAAACTGATGATGAACATTCGGGCCGGTCCGGCCCGTTTGAAAGCAACCCGCGGATAACGAATTTTGCCCAGCCCGCGCTATTGGGAGGCCCGCGGGCCGCCTATCTGAGTCGAATCCGGCCCGCTCCATTTACGGTTGGCGGGTTTGGGCAGGCTTTTTTTTTTTTTTATAAACAAAAAATGAAATGAGGTGAAAGGGGATTTGAATCATGGTGGGATGGAATAATTGGCAGCCACTTATCACTTGGGCACAAGATTATTGGTGTTATTTATCCAAATGTTAAATATAAAATATAAAACTCGCTCTAACTAATAATGTGAAATGAAATCTTAATATTTTATTAAATACTCAATAAGTATATACTTTATATTTCATAATTTTTTTTGAAATATTTTTTTTTTAAAAAAAGCATTTTTAAGCTACTTTAACTAAATCGTCAATCAAATTACAATTAAATCGTCAATCAAATTACAATAACTTTTGTTTAAGTTTTTAACAGTTTTTGAAAAAAATAGTTAAATTTTTAACCATCAGTTGTCAAGTAAAAAAAAACTGAAAAAAATATTTTCTACCGACCTGACTGTACTATTTTTAGGACAAAAGTATCCTTTTTTTTTTTTTTAATATCAAATTATAATTTGGAGCTATTTTGGCAAATTAAACAAAAAAAAAACAAAAAATCCAAAAGCTTTTATGTCACATTGACTGGAAACTGAAAAGAGTTAAAGAGACCAACTGGGCAACTGAGCTGACCAAGGCAAATCCACGGGCTTATGCGGACAGGCTGGCAGGCTCAATTCGGCCCGCAGGCTTGGCCCGGCCTGCTTCATATTTTCCAAGCCCAATCCGCTGGGTAGTGACGGGCTGGCCTTCACGGGCCACGGGCGAGCGGGCCTGCTTCAAAGGTGGAAGGATGCATTGTTTGATGTAGCAGGTCTTTCGGGGTTCGATGTATCAAACACTGCAAACGGGTACTTTCTAATTTAATAAATACTAGACATTCAACTCACTAATTTATACTCCCTCTGTCCCACTTCAATTGATACTTATTTCCTTTTTGGTCCGTCCCACTTCAATTGATACTTCCCAAAATGGAAAGGAATCTTCACTATTTACCCCACTCATTCTCTCTCCTATTTTACTTTTTCACTCACAACATTCTCTCTCCTAACTATTCCTCCCACTCATTCTCTCTCCTATTTAATTTTTCATACTCACAACATTTACCTTTTTCTCTTTCTTACATCACTTTTCCTTAATAATAGTTGTGCCCTTTTTTTTGGTCTCAAATGAAGTGGGACGGAGGGAGTATATATTATAAGTCATAATTTAGCTATTTAGTTCATCTCCAAATTCTGTTATTTTGCAAGTCATTTTGACATGCTTAAAGGGTTGAATTACCATAGCTCTGTCAGTCGTATGTGCGATCTCAACATGTTAGTTATTATCTTTCATTTACAGGCATGAATCAAAGTGTATCACAAAAATTGTTGAAGAGATTTCTAGCAAATGCAGACCAATTGTGAATGGTGAAGGAAACCTTGTTGGAATAAATTCCCGCGTTCAAGACCTGAAGTCACTGATAGGGACAGAGTTAGATGTTGTTCGGTTCGTAGGATTATGGGGAATAGGTGGCATCGGGAAGACAACACTTGCTTGGGCTGTTTACAACGAGATCTCATATCAGTTTGAAGGAAAATGCTTTGTTGAGAATGTAAGGGAACTTTCGAGTGAGTACTCTGGTCTGCAACTTTTGCAACAAAAAATTCTTTCTGAAATTCTGTTTGATAAAAGCTTGAAGGTCAATAGCTTTCGTGAAGGAATTGGACTGATGGGGTCCAGGCTTCGACGTAGAAAGGTTCTTCTTGTGCTTGATGATGTGGATGATGATGCCCAACTAGATGCACTAGCAGCTAGCCATGAGTGGTTTGGAAAGGGGAGTAGAATCGTAATTACAACAAGGGATCAACGTTGGTTGACAAGGCCAACATCAATTGAGAAGTACAATGCTAGTCTCTTAAATGACGCTGAAGCAATTAAGCTCTTTAGCTTGTATGCATTTGGAAAAGATAGCCCTAGTAGGAGTACAAATATGACTCGTATCATCTAGTACGCCGAACAGGTGGCTTTCCGTTGGCCCTTAAAGTTTTAGGTGCTTCTCTTTATGATAGCACTGTTGATGAATGGAAAAGTGCCTTGAGTAGATTGGAAGTTGAGGGTGAAGACGAAGTATCTAAAATGTTGAAAGTAATTTATTATGGGCTCAGCGAGATTGATCAGAAAATATTTTTGGATATTGCATGTTTCTTCAAGGGGAAGAAGAAGGATCGTGTTACTAGAATACTTGATAGCTTTGATTTCCATGCTCATTTTGGGATAAAACGTCTCGTTCAGAAATCTCTCATTTCTGTTTCAAACAGTAGAATTCACATGCATGATCGGATGCAGGAAATGGGGTGGCACATTGTTTGCAAATGCTCCGATAAGCCTGGTGAGCGTAGCAGGTTGTGGCTCCCTAACGATGTTTGCCATGTATTAACAAAGAACACAGTAAGGCGGCTCTGTGGAGACTGTTTAAATTTGTTTTCCCCGACATTTTCATAAACTGCTTGGAAACATTTTTTTTTATTTGTTGTAGGGAACGGAAGCAGTTGAAGGCATATCACTCAGCGCCTTATCGACCCTAGATGTCTTTAACTTTCATACAATGTCTTTCAAAAGCATGAACAAACTTAGGCTACTCATACTGGGCTACAATGGTGAATCTTATGTAAACCATCATCTGTCACATGCTTTGATAGAGCTCGAGTGTCTCTCTAACTTGCATTGGCTTACCTGGAAGGCTTACGCACTCGATTCATTGCCAGAAGTTTTGGGGACAGCAAAGCTTGTGGGTCTTGAACTGCCATGTAGCGAAATTGTGCAACTTTGGGAAGAGGGAGAGGTTCTGAATGGGAGAAAGGTAAACTTTGCGCTTTTGACCCTCTTTATTAAAAAGTGAGGTCATTCTTTCAACATGAAAGAAGTGCCCCAAATTGGATGCATGGTTATTTTCTGATGAAGTTATTTAATTGAAATTTGTCAACTAAAATATGTAAAAATGCAGCCCTTTGGTTGCCCATCTTCTTGATTTTCTCAATTTGGCCACTTGGCAATATATGCTCAAATGAAGGAGATCCGACAATTGAGACAATGTAGGGACCGCGATCATCCTCACCACTCCACATTAGTATGATATTGTCCGCTTTGGGCTCGGCCCGCACGGATTTGCTCTTGGGAACGTCCCAAAAGGCCTCATACTAATGAAGTGGGTGTGTGCTCTTATAAACCTGACAATACTTTGTTCAATTGTCGATGTGGGATTGGGTTTGCACCCCAACAATCCTCCCCTCAAACCAAGACTATCCGCAAAGTCACACAAGAGGGAATCCCACCACCACTATAATCGCACACACACGGTCCACCCAGGCCGGAACATCCGAACCATGGCTCTGATACCATTTGTAGGGACCGCGATCATCCTCACCACTCCACATTAGTATGATATTGTCCGCTTTGGGCTCAGCCCGCACGGATTTGCTCTTGGAAACTTCCCAAAAGGCCTCATACTAATGAAGTGGGTGTGTGCTCTTATAAACCTGACAATACTTTGTTCAATTGTCGATGTGGGATTGGGTTTGCACCCCAACAGACAAAGTGAGGGAAAAGTCGATAAGAGATTCCAGTGGTACTCTCTTCTGGTTGATCTTTGTTTAAACCCTCAAATCTATATCATTAAAGTATTGTCGCGAGCACAACTCGCCATGTCACCATTTTGAGTGATTTTAGAATGATCCCCTATCCAATATAAAAAGCTAACAGTCATTTTGAAACGAATTGATTTCTAGTTATGGATTTCTGACTGTTCTTTTTGCTGTTTTGAACAGAGTCTGGATAAACTGAGATTCATCGACCTAAATAATTCATATAGGCTGCAACGGACTCCAGACTTCAACTTGACCCCAAATCTCCACACACTAATTCTTGAATCGTGCTGGAATTTGGTGGAGGTTCACCCGTCCATTGGAGATCATGAGCAACTCGTTTTCTTAAGTTTAAAGTGCTGTAGCAAGCTTCGGAGACTTCCATCCAGTATAGGCATGAAATCCCTGGAGACTCTTATTCTCTCCGAGTGTACGGCACTAAGAAAATTTCCTGATATTAAGGGGAATATGAAAAGGTTGTCTAAACTTCATTTGGATAATACATCAATTGAAGAACTACCCGCGTCAATTGGAAGCCTCTCCGGCCTAATCATGTTGGATCTCAGTAGGTGCAGAAGTCTAACAAGTCTCCCAAGCACAATTTGTGAGTTAAAATACCTGAAAACACTTTATGCAATAGGGTGCCACAAGCTTAGGAAACTGCCAGAGAACCTAGGACAAATCCAAAGTTTAGAGGACCTTTTGTTAGGAAGTACTCAAATTGAAGAAGCAGCATCCTCCATTGTACTTCTGAAAAACCTGAAAACTCTCTCCTTAGGTGGATGTAGGGAATTGGTGCGTTCAATATTGTCATCATTATCTCCCGATCCCTCTAGGTTCGGTTTGGAGCAGCCTCTGTTACTAAGTTTTCGTTCCTTAAGGACTCTATTTATTGATCAATGCAATCTATCAGACTGGGATATTCCTGCTGATCTGAGTCCCTTGTCCTCTTTGGAAGAATTAAATCTGAGTCGTAACGAGTTTAAGTATTTACCTGAAGCCATCTGTCAGCTTCCTCGACTAAAAATCCTTGACGTTTCATATAATGGTCTTGAAGCATTTCAAGCGCTTCCATCAGGTATTGCTATATTAAGGGCGGACTCGACAGCACGATTGACTAGCTTCCCAGATCTATCAACAAAGTATGACTCATTATGGAAAATTGCGTATTCTTATTATCGAAGGCCTGGAGAATATCGAAGGCCTGGAGAACAACCTATCACTTGCATACTGAAATCTCTACTTCAGGTTAGGCTGCTTTCTTTCCTCTCTAATTAGTCTTTTATTTTACTGAACTTTCTGACAATTTTGTTACATGACATCTTTTTCATGTTAAAGGGTCAACTTGTTGCGAACCATCGATTTAGCATTTTTGTCTCGGGAGATCGCATACCAGAGTGGTTCAGCGAGCAGAGTCCAGAAGATCACCCGTCCATGCAGCTACCTTTGAATTGGTACAAAGATGAAATCTTGGGGTTTGCTATCTGTACTGTTTTTCACGATTTTTACTATGCTGGCTGTATCGGTATCCAGATTGACTTGATAGAGGAGAGTAATCCACAATACGTCCCCCAAACCTCTATCCAAAAAAAATCTTGTTGCTGTACAGACCATAGAGTGTGGCTGGGTTTTATATCATTTAAATTCTTTCAGCTCTTATTTCCTGAATTTCAGCTGGACCACTGGTCTACATATATGGGTACTATTGGGGTCTCCTTTTCCAAAGAGCTTCACTTTAATTGCAAACAGTTAGCCATCCGTCCTGTGTACAAGAAAGATGTTGAGCGGGTACCCACTACCCGAATATCAGAACTAGTACAAAATGATCCTACTGGTCGACCCTGGTTGCAACATTATCTTTATCTCAATGACGAGGAAATGGATATTAGTTATACAGAGGTTGATTCACATGATCGAAGAAGGTCCCATCCTTCATCATCAGCCACTGCTTACTTGAAAGAAAGAGGACGGACGCAAGCTAGATTGGTGTTCTTTGTTTGATTAATGATTGGGAAAAGGCTTCCAAGGTTGGTATGACAATCAAATGCCCTCTTAGCTTCTAAACATTGCAATCTCCTTGGCACTTGTTAATTGTTGTATAGTACTCCCTCATTTCAAAATTATCTTCCCACTTTTTTGTCTTTAACTCAAAAAGATATTTTGAGCAATATTTATTTTAAGTTGACTTAATTATCCTAGTGAAAATTGAAAACATGTTATCGATACGCCGTTATAAATACTATCAATAACAATTATTAGAAGTTCATTCGGATAATTAAATCACGTAGAATCATTGCTCAAAGTGAAGATTTCTCCCCCTTGATTGGTAACCAGATACATCCATAGAAACACATCCATAGAAACATTAGAAGAAAGTTAATATAACATGTATTTAATGTTTTGTTAAATTGTATATTTTTATTTGTGTTTATTGGGCGAGATTTTGATAATTTTGGATTATTGTCTATTGAACATATAATATTGGGCTTACACATAAATTGGGCCCAAATTTTTTTTTTTTTGCTGATAAACTGAATTTTGATATAACTCGGGTCGGGGTGGGTTCCTATGTCTACGGGGCAGTTCGAGTTCAGGCCTATGAGTTTAGGATGCAGGTCGGGTTTGGTTAAGGAGAAATGCACCCAAACCCGATCCGTTGACATCACTACATAGTATGCCCAACTTTTTTTCCAAGTGATCGTTGCTCCTAGATTTATGATAGCTCTATGAATATACATGAGCAGCAACATACCAATACAATGGAGAAAACATTTTCCCTCAAAGAATCTTAGAATAAACACTTACTATTAATTTTTGTATCAGGAATGACTCTCAATCTAAACTTCAAACAAGTGATCTCATTGATATATCATGCATTAATGTAGTATAAATGCATTTTTATTTTTCTTTTTCTTTTTTTTTTTATACTCCCTCCGTCCCTAAATGTTTATCCCATTTGACTTTTCAAACATTTTAATTTAATGATTTTTGAAGCTTTAATTTTGTTTATTTTTACGAAAGCTTTGAAAATTATTGATAATATACACCGCCGTGATGTAATACTCCGTCCCTAAATGTTACAAGTTTTGAAAATTTAGTGATTTTGAAGCTTTAATTTTGGAAATGAGACTTACTTTTTGGGATAAAGGAAAAGGGGAAATGGGACAAACATTTAGAGACGGAGGGAGTATGTTTTTGTAATTTTATATAATATACACTATGCAAATGTGAAGACAGATATCCGCATATTTGCGCGAGCATCTAAAATGACACACAAATCAAGAGACTTTATTAGGATAGAAATGCTCTCAAAGATAATAATACATGCAAAACCAAAACAATATATGCAAGAACTAATATTTTGGTCAGGTTCCATTGATCAGATTTTGCTCATTTCTTGATCCGATTCTACACAATACAATTTTCTGACATAGAAGAAACAATGATAAGATAAAATTAGAAACTAAAAAATGTCCAAATTAAATGAAGAATAAAAAAAAAACAGAAAAATAAATATGTAAATTTGCAAACTATACAAGGGATAGATTCAAACTCATATTTTCCACATTACATAACACTCTTATCTACAAAATTATCACTTCTTCTCATTCTATTTTAGCAGAAAATTTTGGGGGAAACTAGTTTTCCCCAAATATTATAAAAAGTCTTGTTTTTAACTTAAAAAAACAGGTACATGAATTTCAAATCAAACTAACCCGACTTTTTGAACTGGTCAATGAACCGGTTTTTAAAATAAAACAGGACTTTTTATAATATTTGGGAGAAATTAGTTTCTCCCAAAACCAACTCCTATTTTAGTCCCTTTTTTTCTGTTTTCTTTTTTGATGTACAGTCATTGTTTAGTTCTTATTGATCACAAAAGCATTCCTCTAAGATGCAGTAGACTTCCTGGCATCTTCACAACAGAGGATACATAAATCCATACACACATTATAAATAATAAATTATAAATATTTGCTTATATATATAAATTATAATATATTTGTAAACATTGGTTCGGTCCGTCCAGTTCTAACCGATATCTAGACTTCTCAAAATCAGTACCGGACCAATATAACGGTTCTAGAAAAATTTGAAACCATGACTGAACCAATGCTTTTAGTTTGGTCCGGTTTTGAATTGTTTGATCCGGTTCCATTGTGAAAGCGTGAGTTTTTGGAAACAAAAGTTGTTTCCTTATTTTCAAATTGCATCAAAATTGGTAAGTTGCTTTTGGAACTTTCATGAAAGATTTATTGTGTCCTACTTTGACAAGGACTTTGTTAATATAGTAAATATCTTTTATTTATGTAGATAGTTGTTAAATTAGGACTAACCTACTAACAATCTTTTTCCATGTGAGTGTGCTTCATGTTTCCTTGTAGGAATTGGAAAACTAACATAAGGAAAGCATTGGATTTGTGAAGATCTTCTCCAAGGTGCATATAAATACAAGGAATCAGCACAAGAGAAGACACGACTTTTCAGAAAGAAAAATACTTCTGTTCTTCACGTTTTCATATTGTTATTTTAGGTTGTGAGGGAAGGTTGTGACATACATCCGAACTCACATATAGGTTTTAATCAAGTTCTTTGTTTTACTTCTGATTAGAATAGAGTCTACTTGGGAAAGAGAGTCTGTTCTTGTCATAGAAGATGATTAGAACTTGTTTAGTATTTTCGTTTTTTTGTTTTCACTTATTCGTATTTTTTGTAAGCAACAAAAGTTTTAATAGTGAAAAGTTTTTTGGCGTAAGCCTAGTTTGCTGGTTGCAAAACCAGTGAGCGTATATAATTCCTGTGTTATTATTTTATTTCGCTGCATTATTTGTGAATGTGTGGACAATTGTGAGACACATCTGTACTCACATCCGTGAACTGTTGAGTTGTTTGAAGCTTCCTAGCTACACGAAACTTTCAATTGGTATCAAAGCCAACTCTCGAAATATTACTGAGTGTTGATCCAGAAAGTGTAGTCACAATGAAATGCCAAAATCATCAAAACAGGCCTCCTATCTTGGATGGCACAAATTACTCTCTTTGAAAGTCTAAGATGCGTAATTACATCAAAGGTATTGATGAAAGGGCTTGGATGTGTATCATTGTGTCTGGCAACCTCCTACTGTGGAGAAAAGGCATGAATCTGGTGTTGGTGAATCTGTATTTGAGAGAAAACCTGAAGAAATGTGGTCTCTTGATGAAATACATGCTGCAAACTTTAATTCTAGGGCCATGAGTGCTATTTCCAACCATATTTCTGGGAATATGTACAAACTCATCACCAATGAAAGTGTTGCTAAAGCTGCTTGGGATATCTTACAAATGCAATGTGAGGGGATTCCAAGTGTAAAGGCTACTAGGCTTAGAATTTCAATGGATAGGTTTGAAATACTTCGAATGGAAGAGACTGAAGACATAGTCTCTTATGCTGCTAAAATCCATGAAATCTCGAATGAATGTACTAGTCTGGGAGAATCTATCTCAAATGCCAGACTTGTGAGTAAAATTTTGAGGACCTTGCCTGAAAGGTTCAATATCAAAGTAGCTGTTATTGAAGAAACCAACGACACCAAGACTGTAGGTTTAGATAAAATTGTTGGAATCTTGACTGTGTTCGAGCTAAATCTTGAGGCTCAGAAAAAGAACAAAGCCATAAGTCTTGCACTCAAAAGTGCTGCTGCTGTTCCAAAAGAACTTGTGGAACTATCCTCTGAAATTGACAAGTCAAATCTTGAGGAAGAGGATGTGGCTTTTATCTCTAAAAAATTCAGTTCTAAATTGAAAAATAAGAGAATAAGTAAGTTTCCCAATAGACCTACTCCCAGTGCTGTTGAAAAACCAAAACCCAGCACTGAGAATGGATTCAACAAACCAAGCTTTGAAAATAAAAACTCCTCTAAGTCTGTTCAATGTAAGGCATGTCGTGGCTTTGGTCACTATGCCAATGAGTGTGCCAACACACTTAAAAAGAAGGGAATGAGCTTAACTGCTACCCTTAGTGACAGTGAGGATGAAGAAGAAGTGGCTAACATGTCTATATCAACTGTCATTCTGTGTTTAATGCTTTTTCTACAGAGATAGAAGAAGGAGTTCCTGAAGAAACTGTGGATGTGATCCCAGATGTGAACACATCTGTTGTTACATCAGACCTGATGTTAAACTGTTTCTCTGTAAAAGGAGATTCTGAAGATGAGGATAGGGACATTCCCTATGAGGAACTTTTTGCAACCTACAAGGAGTTGCATACATATTGGATAAAAAGGATGGAAAAGATTGAGGTACTGTAAGTACCCAAATCCGGATCGTCAAAATCCGTCAGAAGTTAACCGAAATCCGTTAACTGGCCCGCTCCAGGTTAATCGGAACTCGTTAAACTCCCCGTTGTCAAGCCAACGAGACGTCCTGGGACTGCCCCGTGCATCCCGATGTTCAAGCGTACTTAACTCACGTCATCGCACGTAAAAAGTACGGCTTTACCTGAAAAACGCACTTTCCGGCACATTCCGGGGGCATTTTGGACATTTTCCGGACTGTTATTTAAAAAAAGGGACAAAATCGGGACCCGGGAACGAACTCCCACACATCTGGTGACTCACAGGGCACGTGGCAGCCATGCCACCTCCCTCTAGTCACCCCTCAATCAGATTTCAAGGCCAAAAGACTAAAATACCCCTGATATGCAGTCAAAGTCCGGCCGGACTCCCTGTGCAAACTTTCAGAAATTGCCAGCAAGCCCCTCAAAATTCCAAAATACAACAAAACCCTAGAAATCAGTCCAAGTCCGGCCGGACTCCTACTGCATTTTTCACCTATAAATAGAAGTTGCTGTCAAAGCCAATTGAGAACACAAAAATTACTCTCAAAATCACCATACCCCACGGTCCAACTGAGTTTCACCCCTTCCCGAGCTCCCGTTTTGCCTCGATTCGCGTGAAACTTCCGTATTTTGATCAAATACGTCCCTCATCACTACGAAACACCGTTTCAAACCTCTTTCCGTGTCCCGCACACACCTTTCGAGCCAAAGGAGTCGACCCTAGCCATAGGTACAACTCCCTCTCTCTAATCTCTCGTTTCATCTCGGTTTACGCGCCAGTCGCTACAACCGTTCCGAACACCGTTATTGAAATGTAGACGCCTCCGTCTAACGGGGTCCGATACGTTTTAGCCCCTCGATCCTCTTCTCTTTCCGTAAGAGAAGTAATCACGGGTTAAAACGGCGTTCCGACCCCGTTCCGTTTACTTTTTTATGTCATTTACCATTCCGGATTGATCGATCCGTTGATCGTCATTTACTTTCTGTTATTTACAATTCCGGACCGTTTGATCCGTCGAACGTCATTTACTTTTCTTGCAACTTTACAACTCCGAGCCTTTTTGGCTCGTCGATCGTCATTTACGATTCCGGATCGTTTGATTCCGTTGACACTGCTTTAAATACTGTCATTTACAAAGTCCGACCCGTTTGGTATACCTATGGCTAGGGTCGACTCCTTTGGCTCGGAAGGTGTGTGCGGGACACGGAAAGAGGTTTGAAACGGTGTTTCGTAGTGGTGAGGGACGTATTTGATCGAAATACGGAAGTTTCACGCGAATCGAGGCAAAACGGGAGCTCGGGAAGGGGTGAATACTCTGGACAACAAGGTCAACCTAGTCTCCCGTACTTGGTCCTTCATCCTTCTTCCCCTTCCCTTTCCCACGACGAGTGTTCTTCACCTTCACAGGAAATATTCCGGTAGACCTTCTACCTGGCTCAGGGACGACTCTTCCCGACGCCTCCGTCAACCCTGTGGCTGTCAACGCAGCCTTTTCTCTAGCTCTGTTTCGAGCCGCCTCGCTTCGAGCCATCATAACCGTGCTTTGATTGGCCTCCCGATCAGCATTGGCCTCATAGTCAGCCAGGCATCCCCAGTACGATTCCCAGGGTTAGCCCTCGCTTCGGTCCTCCTCAAGGTCGAGCTGTCCAGGTGATTAGCACCCAACAGCTCACTCCGTCTCCACAAAATGGACATCTGTGTCTCCCCCATACACTCTTCATATCAGTTCAGATACTGCGTTGACAGAACAGTGCTCCCTCTTCGGTGAAAAAGAACCCTGGCAGGAAAGGACGTGTATTGCCACAACCGTGTGAGCAGCAATAGCGTCGAAGGATCTTCCATCAGCAGAGATCCCACCTCGAAGGTAGCAGCATAACTCAAACCCGTCAGTGGCACCTGCTCCAGCCCGTACTGTCGCAGAACCAACGATGGAATATAGAAGGACGTCTGAGACAGCCCCGGCACTCTGACAACCAATAGACCCTCCTGAGCGGTCCGACAAGTCTGTAACTTCCAATGAGGAACCCACCATCGCAAGTGATGCGTGCAAAGTCTGGCCATCCAGAGTTCCAGCTCAGTCTGATTACCCCCTATCACCAGAGGACGTCGAGAAAAAGACCAAGCGTCACAAGACATTGGCACCTCGGGCATCATCTGCAGTCTCTCCCTCAACCACATGGTAAGCATAGCGGGACTCCCTCCCCACATGTATCGGCTACCGGTCGCCATCCGACCTATGCCCAGGAACGTCTCGCCCAAGACCAACGACACGATGTCTCCCCCGCTCCGGCACTGCCTCACCAGGTCCAGTACACTGTGATGGCACACACCCAGAGACGTGAATGTGAACAGAGTAGAAATCGCGCACAGAGCAAACGCGTCCCACGCAAAGACCCCTTATTCTGCCTCGTAATCGTATGGTTCCGTACCCACGACTGAAAGTTTTCCAAGTATCGCTCTTGATCCGAGACGACAACTTAGGAAAGGGAGACATGACAGAAAGTGAAGGAAACCTTAAGAATTGGAAAGGAATTCAGCCAAATGATCAAAGCAAAGGCGTAGTTCTTAACAAATTGCAAAGCTGAAACTGCAATTTAAAAAAAATTTGGAAATTCACTCCTAGTCCGGCCGGACTCCCCTTGCAGTTGACCCGGTCAACTCTGCAGCCAGCTGCTCCTAAATTGGAAGCAATTCCAAACAATTCCCTATTCACGCCTTTATGAAACCTGCGTGCTGCCCCTAGTTTCATTCAACCAATATCAATATCCCTTCCGCTCCGGGCTTGTGTAACAATGCAATTAATTAAATATCAGTGCATATAGGTATAATTTTTGACCCGTTCAATTTTTTATGCATGTTTCATTTTATTTATTTTTTGATCAACCTACTTGCTTATTTGCCAAAATAAAAGAAGGTAGTCACTAAATAGATGTGCAAAATACAGGTTCCGCCCCAAGGGCGCCTTTTTTCAAATACAATTAAAATCAAATTGTTCCGGACAATACATACATTTTGTCTAAACAAAGCGATAAAAGAGGACTACTCCGAGTCCTGCTCGTTATCCGAGCACTCGACGCACCGCTCCGCAGCTGCCGGATCCGTCTCGAACAGAAAATCCCCGAATTCCTCCAGGCGGGAATACGCAAAAGGCCTCCTCGGCGTCTGCGAACTCGAGGACTCTCCCCTCTCGTGCCCCGAGTGCGAAGGAGGATGAGCTCCAAACCCTGCTGTTCCGCCCGCGAACTGATCAAATCCCCGTGCGAAGTCCTCTCCACCAGCCGTGGAAGCAGACGGACCTCTCGGCCTAGACGGCCTCGGCTCACGAACGTCCACGCTCCTCCGGGAACTGCACTTCAGGAACTCCACGAGCTTCCTGGCATAGTCGGCCCACCCGTCCAAATGTCTCATAGCCTCGTTGTACGTACGGCCAGACACCTGCGAACCAGGAAAGTCATCAGAAAGCAAGCAGAAAGTACAGATGCAACATTTGCAGAATACTACTATCAAATGCAGAAAATCAAAAAAGTGCTCACCGAGGTGTTGGGATCCACCCTATACCGAGGTCTCGGCTCATCTGGAATCGGGATCACCAGTCGTCTGCGTGAACCATCCAGTCCCTCGTACGCCAGCCTAGCGCGTGGGATCGGAAGATCTCGGGGACATCCAGGGACCTCGCCCTCCCTATGCTGCACCTGCGGGCTCCTCAGCCTCATCCTCAAGAAAGTATCATAGTCGGCTCCCGCTATGACGTACTCGGTATAGTACACGCCCTGTCTATACCCCTCCAGCTCCTCCATCGGCATCTCCAGAGGATGCTGCATGTGCATAGGAGGATCCACCGGCACCAATGGAAGGGACCCCGGCCTATGCTGACGAGTCACCCTCTCCCCCAGATACATCGCGTCGCAGTGAAGTCCCACCAGGAGCTTCCGCCGCCGTGTAGTCTCGCTAGCAATCTGAACAGCGACAGCTTCGAACCTACTCCACCAGGTCAACTGGATCCTCTCGGAGAACTCTCGGCTCAGGGCCTGAGACACCTCCTCGTACGTCAGTCGCGTACCCACTCTCGACGAGACCGGCTTCTTCGCCTTCTTCTGCCAAACCAGCATGGCGGGGTACAAGGGTCGATACGCATCCCTAATGTCCCACGGCTGCGGACTGAACACCTCATAGCACCAGACCTGCCAAGCAAATGGAAAGTTATGTCAGCTACAAAGCAGATACATACGAGTACATAAAAGAGGCAAGGAAGAGAAAAAGACATGAACTTACATCCAAGACAGGTGTGAAGCAGCTCAAGGAGTTCTCCTCTCCCCGCGAGAACCTGTCCAAAGCATGATAGAGCTCGGCCAGTCCAGCCTCCCCCCATGCGAACCCCCTCACGACATCCAAATCTGTCAGCAACCCGAGCAGAGGGAAGTGACAGGACGTGTCAGAAGTCGGGAACAAAGTCACTGATAACGCGAACCAAATGAGCCCTCGAGCCAGGCGCTCCGCGGTCATCCTCTGAGACCCCTCCAAGTAAGCTGCAATGCCTGCCTCCAGATGCCTCTCCATATGCCTGTACCGAATGCCTAAGCCCCTGGCATCGGTAATATCAAAACCCAGCAGCTCAGACAACTGCCCCGGTGTATAACCATCCACCCACACCAGCGTGTTGCCATAGGTCGGCAACCCAGTGATAGCAGCAAAATCCGTGGGAGTCACCGT
Source organism: Adenophora triphylla var. japonica (assembly GCA_022495995.1). Classification (NCBI taxonomy): domain Eukaryota; kingdom Viridiplantae; phylum Streptophyta; class Magnoliopsida; order Asterales; family Campanulaceae; genus Adenophora; species Adenophora triphylla. The sequence goes on along the minus strand of JAFEMH010006195.1, from coordinate 78,027 downwards.
CGCCTCCCCCCATCTGAAATGGAAAGTGTGGGTCGTATCCCACCAATACTCGCTCAAAGCGACATACATGGACCTGGCCCTCGGCATCGCAGCTATCGCAGCTACCGCACTGATGAACCCAGCCAATCCGGAGTCAACCACCAGCTGCCGTGGACTCCTCTCTCCATCTCGAGCCACGTTCGGGAGAATCTCCCACAATGCTCTCACTGCCTCGGAGGCTCCCCGACTCTTCTGATTGTTGACGTCAACCGTCCCTGTCCCCTGTAGGTGAACAAAACAAGAATACGTTAAGTACAAGAGCAACATCAACAGAGTGCACGAACGCATGTCAAAATGATGCAATGCAATGGCAGTTCTCATCCCTTTCCTAAAATATTTCCATCCCGTTTGGAATATTGACGGCCCAAGATTTCAAAATCTTTCGAAAAATCCGTCAAATTCGGAACTTTCAAAATCCTTCGAAAACTCCGTCAAATCCGGAACTTTCAAAATCTTTCGAAAACTCCGTCAAATCCGGAACTTTCAAAATATTTCGAAAACTCCGTTGAATCCGGAACTTTCAAAAATCTTCCGAAAAATCCGTCGAATCCGGAACTTTCAAAATCCTTCGAAAACTCCGTCCAATCGGGAACTTTCAAAATCTTCCGAAAACTCCGTCAAATCCGGAACTTTCAAAATCTTTCGAAAACTCCGTCAAATTCGGAAATTTCAAAATTCTTTCGAACAATTCGAAAATTTACTCCGTCCCGAATTAAAGCTACTTTAATTTTGGAAAATGCATCTAGATAAGGAATTTTGCAACCAAAATTTTTATGTCATCCACCCATGGTGTCAATTGAACTACATCCTAGTCAATTTCGACAAAAGTTCATAGCAAAGTCAAAAGCCCCAATTCAAGAACCAAAATCCCTAAGTTCATTCCTAATCAAATTTCTAACATTTAAAGAATGCACATTCTTAAAATTAATGGAATTTGTAGGAAGCTTACTTGTCTCTTGATCCCTTCCTTGGAGTTGTGTCTCTCCCTAGCCGGGTAGAACTCCGGCGGATTCAATGGGTGAATAATGGTTCGAATGGTTCGAACCAACCGCGTTCTTTCATCGTCGGTTCTTCCATGGCGCGCCATTGGTTCCCAATCACCTTCCATAGCAATTTTCCTTCGCAAATCCGAGCAAATCTCACAATTTGGGGGTGATAATTTTCTCTCCTCTCTCTCCTTCTCGCCAGAAATAATGAAAGAAAATGACTTTTCTTTCTTCTGCCTCGGCGCTGATAAGGTCTTGGCCAAATTCAGTCAAAGTCCGGCCGGACTCTTACTGCACCAGAAAAATTTTCTGCCATTTTGGCCCCTCAGCTTTATGCAGTTTCAATTTTACCTCTTTTGGCCCCCCCCCCAAAAAGTATAAAATTTCCCCAGTTAGACATTTCTAACACCTCGTCTCCAGACGTTAAATTCTCAGTTAGTTTTCACTAACGTTCGTCTCCAGACGTTAAATTCTCAGTTAGTTTTCACTAACGCTCTTCTCAGAAAACCGACAAGGAATTCCAGTAATCACCGGCCAGACGTTAAATTCCCAGTTAGTTTTCACTAACGCTCGTCTCCAGACGTTAAATTCTCAGTTAGTTTTCACTAACGCTCGTCTCCAGACGTTAAATTCTCAGTTAGTTTTCACTAACGCTCGTCTCCAGACATTAAATTCCCAGTTAGTCCTCACTAACGCTCGTCTCCAAACGTTAAATTCAATCCCAGTTGACGTTTGACATTCAAACGCTCAATCATGTCTCCGGACATTCCAGTTACGATTTCGTCTCCCGACGCTAAAATTTCTAATGGTTTTCACCATCATATATCCTTCGGCAGCCGCAATAAGCCCGAACCCCAAGGCACGAACGCCTTGCAACAATCCCTATTCGGCCATCCTCGTAAGCCCGAATACCTTTTCACTTCAGCAAGTGAACATTCATCCCCCCGGCAGCCGCAATAAGCCCGAACCCCAAGGCACGAATGCCTTGCAACAATCCCTATTCGGCCATCCTCGTAAGCCCGAACAGCCCATCCTAGCCAGTGTAAGCCATGCACTCTTTGTGTCACACTTCGTCCAAGACCCCGGTTGGTTTTTGGCTTAGTTCGTGTCATAAAGCCTAAGTGTATGTATTTTACGTCGGGTTCCGCCACGAGTCAAGCTCGAGAGGTTAAGACCGAAGGTCGTTCCCGACCCGAAGTCTTGAGCTTTTCAGCCTTGACTTTGATGCGGAGCTCTGCCGAAAAATATACCCGAAGGTTCAATGTGACACCGTGTCACCAAACCCTCGCCGTATGCACCGTGCCAGTCACAACTTAGCCAATGCCAAAAGCTAAGGTTCCTCGCGCAAGCGAGTCAGGAGAGGTCATGCCAAAATTTTGGCACGATCCCCACCTTAACTTAAGGACGTTGACTTCGACTGTGGCCCGTGCGTCACATACGTTGAAAGTTTGCGTGATCAGCTAGCCTTAAGTTCACTTTTTCCTTTGTCGGTGGAACTCGCTTGCCTTATAAGACCTCGCTCGGGATAGTCCGTCTCGAGAAAGATGATCTACAAATGGAATCGAGGGGCTTATAAGCGTAGTGATGAGATCCACTGATTAGAGCTCTAGGATTAGTTGCGAAAAAGAAGACACGCTCTTTTCCAACCGATTAGGACTCTGAGAAAACACGCTTTAAGTAAACATTAATCGGTAACTGCACATTGCACAAGCCCGAAACCTTGAGCCAAATACCCTCTTTCGAATCCTATGCCCTTCCTTTCGTTCCCTGCAGCGAGCAGAAAGTGATTCAGATTTCCGGGTCAACGCCTTGCCAGAATCACAGTAACGGCAGCGTCAGACAGTTCTTCGGTTCCCTCGCCTCTCTCGAGAATTTCCGACATGTCTAGCTCACCGAGAAATCGTGACGGGAAGGACCCCGCCACCGGTAATGTATATGACCTTGGAAGAGGCCATCCGGGCCTGTGAGGTTCACAAGAGGCGAAGGAAGATCGCGAGAATTTCGTGGTACGGCTTTTGAACGAGGGAGGTATAGCAGCCTATCCCCGCCGAGATGGTACTTTCGTCCCGGTCGAGGATGACGATTCCCGAAACCAGTTCACCAAACCTTCAACCAAAGGTGTTGCTCCCCACCAACATACGGGATGCCTTCTAACCAAGGAAACAAATGACCTAGGCTCCACATTTCCACCTCTCAGGGCAACCCTAGCATATATGGCGGCCCGGTGCTAATCCCATCACTTCAATACCACCCGCCGCACCCGCCGGACCATCTCGACAGATATGCAAATATCCTTCAATACCCTCCCGGGTTTATCCCTTTGCCTATACACGAATCCCCAAAACACCGGGACAAACCCCGATACAGCTCGTAGAAGGCCCCCATATATCCACATATATCAAGCCTTCCACCTCCAATCACTACCGCTCACGTGGTAGCACTCGGCGCCGAGCCTCAAAGTCCACCACTGGACCCAACCTTAGCCTCGGATGGTCGAACGGATGAAAGACACGAAAGCCACCATGAAAGCAGCCTCAAAGCAGAAACGCTCAAATCTACGGATCCGGGAATGGTCACGCCTCTCCCTGCCAAGTTCAGAATGCCGGAGATGGACCGATTCGACGGAACCGAATGTCCTCAAACGCATGTCGATACCTACGTTCTCGGCATGAGAGCGAAAGGAGCAACCCTCCAAAGAAATGGCCGACCACTTCCAAAGATACGCTTAAAAGTTCAGCGTTACGATGGTTTCTGAGGGTCAAGCCTGCGGATCGCCACACCTGGGATCAGATCAGTAACATCTTCCTGGAACGGTACCGATCCAACTTAGAGTGGGAGACAAGTCGCGAGGACTTAATCACCACTGAGAAGAAAGCGGATGAAAGTGTCGGGGAATTCTACAAGAGGTGGAGTTGGAAACTCTCCGAGATCATGGAGCCACTCTCCAAGGAGGAACAGATGCGGATCTTTAAGTCCTGCTTAAGACCGTCCATCAGAACTCTCATTAGTCATCATTTCTTCCCAGACCTCCAAGCCATGGTCAATGCCGGCTCACAGTTCGAGAAGGATCTCAAGGAGAAGTTGGCTACTACACAGCCATACAGGTACCGATCGGCAGCTGCATTCAATCCTGCACCGGCCCCCGGCAAAGGGAAAGATACGTCTGTCAACTATATCCATCAGGGACAGCAGTCGGGCAACAGAAACCCAGTCCCACAAAGCAACAACTCCACTTCGAAGCAGCCTGCCGTACACTTCGACAAGTTGGACATGCCGCTAAGCAAAATGTTGGAAGGGTTAATCAAGGAAGGTCTCCTTAAACCCGTTGCAAATTACAAGCCCAAGAATCCCGTAGCCAATGCGGACAAGAACAAATACTGCGCCTTCCATCAGTATCACGGCCATACCACAGACAACTGTTTGGGGTTACGATACGAAATCCAGAACTTGATAGAAGAAGGCAAATTGGAGCGTCCCCGTGGGCCCAATACAGTCGGAAACCCTTTTTCGAACAATAACAGTGTGAATTCCATTGAATGGGTGCCTAAGAAGATTGCCGCAGAGCCAGTTCCTCCGCTTCTTCCAGCCGGGTCCTCATCTAATGTCCACATCAGCTACGATGTTTGTGACTGCTCCGCCTGCCTGGAGTACGAGTCCCAAGACATGGTTCGGAGCAATCCTCCGAGAAAACAGAAGAAGAAGTCCTCTCAACAGATGCTGAGAGAAAGATACGAAGCTGGGGACACTAGTGTGGGTACACTCGGAGAGCCATCTGGGAGGTTCGACTACTACGTACTCTACTCCAGCCAGTCCTCACTTCCTCCAGGCCATGCAGCTTTAGAGCAGACAGGGGTGGAAAAGCCGAAAAGTCCCGCTGAAACCAGAGTTCAGCCCTGTGGCTCCGAATACCTCGACCTTGGTAACCTTACGCGCCGTAGACAAACCCCCGCGGGATCGCCTAAGGTTCAATTTGTCCAAACCGAGCACGGACCGGAAAGGGAAGATCAAGGTCAGCTTGGCACTCGCACTCAATCAACGTGCTAACCAAGGGTGGCAACCGCCACAAACAACCTCAACGCAATCCCGAGGTTCCTGCAAAGGCTTTACCTCGCAAAAGAAAGACAGGAAACGGATGGCTGGACGACTCTCCTTCTACGAATAGAGACGAGATCTACGATTCCCGACTGTATGGCAGTATGATCACGTTCTGTGATGAAGACCTACAGAGAGATGCCTCGGGGCACAACGAAGCCTTGTATATCACCCTCAAGCTCAACACCATATCACTCCCCAGAGTATTGGTAGATAACGGGTCAGCCGTTAACGTCCTTCCTCTCAGCATGATGCGAGCCCTGCGCATCAACGAAAGCCATCTGATTCTGTCTACTCGGACTATCAAGGCCTACGACAGCACGTCTCGTCCCATTCTGGGGACGGTGACTCTGGAACTCTGGTTCGAAACCCAAATGGTGCCAGCAAAATTCCACGTGATGGACATTCCGTCCGAGTTCATAGCTCTCTTGGGACGCCCTTGGCTACATCACATGAAAGCCATAGCCTCCACTCTCCATCAATGTGTTAAGTTCATTAACCGGCAGGGAGATCTTGAAGTCATTAGAGGGGACAGTTTCCTAATTGGAAACGAAGTCGAGACAGTAGCCAAGCGCGTCCGCAGTCAGGCACCGGGGCTACCTCCTTCAAACCAACCAAGGGACTATCGGGGCAAATCTCATCAGAATCCCTCAGAGTCCGGAGGTGCTAACTATGTCAACGTACTCGAGCAGGCAGACCCTGAAGCAGTCCGATACATCAAGTTCAACTGTCATTTCCAACATTTGGAGGCAGATTGGAAAGAAACGCTGAACATCGCCATGATGCGGGCACATAAACCCCCTGTCTCCAGTCGGAGATTTGTCAGCATTCTTCAAGCCCATTCTCTGGCCCCGCCAGGCGAAGAAATTTGTGTGATAAAGGTCAACAAACATCGTCATACTCGACTCGAATGCATGGACGTTGTATGGGATGTCCTCCATGAGGAAATACCCCCAGAACCCCTCTTCTCCAGCGAAGAGCACGATGTTTTTCTAGCAGTTCCAGCAGCGCACCCGGACGCAATACGTCCCTACACCTGGATTGAGCGGTCAGACGATGACGAATCAGGACTCTCCGGAGTCGAGGACGCGGCAGACCCGCAAGAAGATCCCTACATTCATATGCTCAGTTTCGAGGACGGCACCCGTTCCGATCAGGTTACCTACGACCAAGGCTCCAATACCATGGAGATTGTCAAGCTCAACGTCCAGTACAAATGGCTATCCGACAATTGGAAGCAACTGGTTGACACGACAAAGAAACCCTCGGATCAAGTAACTGACAACGACTTTGTCAACATCATCTATTCCAGATATCCTGATGATACCAAGGATCCGCTCCTCATCGTCAGATTCTGCAATGCCAAAGTCACCCTCGACGACTGCCTGCTCATGGTAAACGAGGCCCTGGCTAACCGAGCTCTGAGCTCATCATCGCTTCCAACTACCAGCCCAGCCCCAGTGGCAACCGGCCCGTGCCATCAGTCAAGCTTATACCCGCGAGCGCCGCCAAGGCCAAGGGAAACAACGAAGGAGACAAAGCTCCTCACCCTGCTACAAATCAGATCAACCTCGGGAACGCTTCCGGCAGCCACCCCGAAAACATCTGTGAAGGTCTTCCCTGCAAGACAGCGTCAGCTTCCAACATTGGAAATGACCACCTTAGCATCAACATGCTCGAGTTCGATTCTACTCCCAGTAGTCACGGCCTCGGATTCAGGCATCCTGCCAGTAAACTGCTAGCTCTGATAGACTTGGCGATCGAGCGAGATCACGAGACTGTCAGCATCGCAGAGTTCAACACCCCCGTGGGTTCAATCAAGCAAATTTGGGCAAACTTCTTGGTAGCCGAGATCAAGGAAGGCCGCGTGGAATGTCCCAGTCTGACTTCCTTCGTCAACATCATCCAAGTATTTCCGCCTTTCGGAGATCTAGATGTGATCACAGTTCTAGACACTAGCCAGACGGGGCGCACCTACGGAGACTGTTTAGCTCTCGCAAGGAAAGCCCTCATGGAACTAGCCGCTCAAGAAAGCCGTCTTTTGGACGAAGACCAAGCTCGAAGGACCTACAGGGACCAGGCCCTTAAAGTGTCACAAGCAGCTTCAGACAGAAAGCTAGAGGCTACTCTAGACCAGTTCGACCTCAAGGGTTTTGCTCACGGCAATTTCCTGGACTACCGTCTGTTCTCATCCAACCCCCTCTGCCAAACGAGGGTGGTCAACGGTCCCGATGACCTAGGAGATGGAACGGCACAGCAGAACAAATACCAGCTCTTATCTCCCCGAGAAAAGCAAGTTCTCTGTGAAAGCGACGACGAAGATGATGAAACTATTCTCTTCCAAGCCGGGCATGAAGTCAACAAAACCGGAATCCCAAGGGTCCTGGGAGGATGGAAACGGATCGTCTCCGCACTCAAACTGAAAGGCCAACTCAGGGAGGAAGGTCTATTCAAAAACAGGAGAAAGATAGAAATCCATCTCGAGCAACTACTCAGAGAGATTCCACAGTCTACGGCATTCGTTTACAGAGACGATCGACTGGGTCAGCCGCCAGTTACATGGGCAGATGTTCGGGAAGCCGTGTACTCACCTTTCGACATACCCGCTACTCAGATAAAGCAGAAAAGAAAGCTCTCCCCAGTGGAAGTTTATCTAGACTGCCGCACGTAGTTTAAGGAAGCACTGGCTATTCTCACATGGGAAGAAATGCAGTCATTAACTCTCGACGCAGGCTCTGCTGCAAGAAAGTTAATCTGGGCCAAGAGTGGAGGAAAGTTAGCAAACCATGAGTATCGCCAGACCCAACTCCAAAATGCTTTGAGTATGCTCAGCAAGAAGGAAAGGAGCGCGGTATACCGTGAAGAGATCAAGGAGACTGTTCGCCTGAACCTAGAACTCTCCAACCTCCCCCGGAGGGTCAGCAATGCACAGTTCAGCTCCGACGACCATTGTTGTGCACTGACATTCGAACAGCTGCGTCAAACCGTAGGCTACCTCCCTGCAGAAGCACCTAAGCCAGTATCCTGGGACAGAATCCGTCAAGCTGCCGAAGCTCCCGGGAACACATCTACAATCAATGAGTTGAGGGAAGACATATGGCCCTATGCTACGAGGAATCCTCCTCTAACTATGGCTCAACTCAGAGCAGCCTGTGCAGAAGGAACCAAGCCTGATGTCAGCGTTCTAACCCGATCGGGTCAAATCCATGCATTACCACCTAAGGCCACCAAAAAGCCGACGGAGCCAGAACTGCAACCCGGCCAGCCCGAAGACGCAAGTTCCGTGAAAGAGGACCCGATCCTCACTCAGCTCAAGCAGACTCAGGCGAACATTTCCCTGTGGTCTCTGCTCACCTCTTCATATCCTCACAAGCTCAAGATAGAGGAAAGCCTGGCCCGTTCCATGGTCCCCGTGGACGTAACCCCAGACGAAGTCATTCAGATGATCGGCAACATCCACTACGGCAACATTATCACCTTCACAGATTTGGACCTTCCAAAATTTGGGGCTGATCACAATGAGCCGCTCTACATCACAGTCCAGCTGGACGAGCGTCGCCTTCCCCGTGTGTTGGTAGACGGAGGTTTCGGAATGAATGTCTTGCCCGCCAAGATGATTGACCTGCTTGACATCAAGCCCACAGATCTGAAGCCTTCAGTCCACACTGTCAAGGCTTATGACTCTACTTCCCGTACAGTTCTCGGAGGTGCTACTCTCAATATCTGGTTCGGCAAGCAGATGATCCCCACCGAATTCCAAGTATTAGACATTCCAATCACTTTCACAGCCATCCTGGGGCGACCCTGGCTGCATCAGATGAACGGCGTGGCATCCACCCTTCACCAGTGCATCAAGTTCATGCAAGGCAACGAGCTAACCACAGTCTACGGCGACAGCGTCACCACTGAGGGGACCTGCACCAACGGCATTCCAGTGTTAGAAATCAAGCATGATGACGACATGGCATTAACTGGATTTACTCTGGAAACCTCCAAAATCCAAATATGCAACGTGGACCTTCCACTATCTCACGACAAGATTCCTCTCGCCATGAAGATGATGAAACTCATGAATTTTATCCCAGGACTGGGGCTTGGCAAAAGGCTACAGTGCCAGCATCAAGTCATCGAAGTCAAGGACCACACCACGGTCCAGGGGCTTGGCTATGTGCCAACACCAGCTGACATCAAGGAAAACAAAAGGCTCGCCCGCACCAAGGCAGCAGCCCGCAAAAGGGGAACCTCCGACGGCACACCCAATCTCCGACCTTACAGTTTCGACCTTGCTCATTACTTCACCAAGGGAACCGACAGCAGAACTGAGGGGACCGACAAGGGAACCGACAGTAGAACTGAGGGGACCGACAGCGGAACCGACAGCAGAACTGAGGGGACCGACAGTGGAACTGATGAAGATGAGAAAGAAGTAGGGATAGTCAGCACAGAGACTACAGAAAGGATGGAACAGCTGAATGAACGCTCGCCCGAAAAAAAGATTTAATGTTTTGAATGATATGTTTGAAAATTTCGGTTTTTGGGAGTCGCCATGCCGTTTTTAAAGGAAAACATTGAAAAACCTATTTTTAAGAGATTTTGGGTTCGGGAGTCTGGTTACGTGTTTGGGAAGAACTAGAGAGTTCACCCAACACGCCTCTTTCAAGACTTTCAATCAACATTGGACAATTATGGACATTCAAACTGTGTGTGCAATATGTGTCAATGAACAAGGCATGCAATTTTGGCATTTTCATTGATGATGTAAAAGACTGACTACAACTTGTGAGCCATGACAGGGGGCCACACCCTTTACATATTATGATTTTCATGACAAGGCAGAAAGTTAAGACAATCTGCCCAGAGAGATCTAATGTCGTCCGACACAGGACCTCCCAGAAAGAGGATGTCGCACGACATGATGCCTCATGGTCAGATTGTCTTTTACAATGACCAAGCTTTTCTGGAACTGGATTGACATTTATTTCACTCATTGAAGACACTACTTGGAGGTCTAAGCTCAATTTGGGAGTTGATAGGAGAGAGCAAAGTCATGATTGACTTTTAATGATACGGATGTCATATGACATAGAACATCCGATGTCGTCTATGTCATATGGCAAACTGCCTCCATCTTATCCAAACAGGCCTTAGGCACCCAAATAGCGGCTTATGAGCCAAAACATACTTAAGTAAGCTTTAAGTTACAAAAGGGGGAAATCTGACAGATCTGAAGTCCAAGAATGGCTTTATAGCCTTCTGGGAGCTCCATGTCGTATGACACAGGATCTCCAGAGAGTCCTGTGTCGTCCGACAGGAGTGGCCTGTATAAGTGCCCTTCAGTCTGTTTGATTCCTCCTTTGTTCTCAAGGCAAACCAAGCATTCTTATTAACTGTAAGCAGTAATATAACACTATTATATGAGTATTATGGGAGGATCACATGGCTTTAGTGGCCAAGTGTGATAAATCACATGTTTATGGCCACTTTGAAGTAGCCATCACCTCCTAACTCGATGTAAACAAGTAAAGATTCAAACTTTAATGGTGTTTATACCACCAAATGTCCAGATCTAAGGTGGGGAGAAGTGAATATTGAAGATTCACTTCTCCACCACCTTTATCATGCAAAAATCCCGATTTCTACATAATATGAAAGCAAGTAAGCATGCAAAGGTAATATGGATGTATGAATGAGTTATTTAAAGAGAGAGAAGGGTTTAGTGGCTACCTATTGTAGTCCACAAGGTAAGATCACCAGTAGTATGGCGTCTACCCCTTCTACACACCAACAAGGAGGGTTTCTTTGGATCTTGGCCTTTATGTATGTGTGTGTGTGAGGAGGGAGGTGAGTATGTGTGTGTGAGAGAGAGAGAGAGACTCTATTTGTGCAGATTTTCCCCTCTATTATACTGATCCTCCCAATATTCTCTCCAAGTCCTCTTAAAATGATCAGCCATGCCTTGTATTTATAGGCAGGCTGATGGGAAGGCCTATGTCGTCCGGCAGGGGCAGTTAAACCGCCTTAGTGTCTTCCTATGTCGGACGACAGCGTACACCTTTTTGACATACTGGGCCAAATGGCTGGCAGGCCCAATGGGTTGGATGGGCTGTGGGATAATTGGACTTAATTTGCTTCTTTACCAATTACATAAGTCCAAAAATCAATTAAAGTGAACCCAAAACATGAGTTCGGGTCGGGGTACTCACAGAGCCCCTCGGCGATGTCACTTCCACGGGAAGTGGGATCGTCGACACAATGAGAATCCCGAGCCGGACACGAACGGCAGGGAAGAGAGGTGACCAAGATGGTCGAGTGGTTGGACCTTCTGTGGGAAGGATTCCTACGTATCCCGTGGGGGAATCAAGCCAAATCGTAGTTCGTCGAAGATGGGGGCCAATGAAAGGCTACAGGCTTTGTACCCGAAAGTGACTGTTCTAAGGGGAGTCACCCCGAAGACGGGTGTTTATACCCGGGATTTGACTGTTCCAAGGGGAGTCACCCCGAAGATGGGCATTTATACCCGAGATTTGACTGTTCCAAGGGGAGTCACCCCGAATGTGGGCGTTTGTACCCAAGATTGACTTTTTTCTTTGGGAGTCACCCGCGAATTCGACTGTTTTGATGGGGAGTCACCCCGCGAATTTGACTGTTTTTGATGGGAAGTCACCCCGATGATTTGACTTTTTTCTTTGGGAGTCACCCGCGAACTTGACTGTTTTGATGGGGAGTCACCCCGGAGATTTGACTTTTTTCTTTTGGAGTCACCCGCGAATATGACTGTTTTGATGGGGAGTCACCTCGAAGGTTTGACTTTTTTCTTTGGGAGCCACCCGCTAGGATTTTTACTGAGTGGGAAATCTGTACGGTCTTTCCGGACCGGGTAGTTTATAGCCATTCCGGGCTATTTTCTGTGTTGGAAATTGTACGGTTTTCCGGACCGGGTAGTTTATAGCCATTCCGGGCTATTGACTGTGATAACCAAGAGAGGTGGGCCTTTGAACCCAAATAAAATGATGGATTTTGATGATAGGCAGCCAAGATAGGCTGACAAAATTGACCAGGGGCAAAAGGGGAAAATCACCCTTCTGGACCATGGATGTCGTCCGACATGGGGAGGTTCCTAGGCTGTTTTATTTAAAACAGTAGGTCGTAAGATAGGGATCCCAAACAACATCAGTGTGTCGCCGAGTTTTAAAGAGAGAAAGAGAGAAAACTTTTTTGAGAAATTCTTCTTCAATTTTGATTCAAATCAAGAATTTGATAATGCCTCCGCGAGCCGAATCGAGAAGGAATGTGCAACAAGTCTTGTCCGAGAGGAGGAAACTCGTCGATCGGAACAAACGGAAGAGATTTCCGGAGGGGAATGGGCTCTACCCGAGCCTCAATTTTCATACTTCCACCATGGAACAGAAGAGGGTAAGTATTTTAAAAGATTAACCCTTTCGAAATTTGATTTCTAGGGTTTGAGATTGAAATTGGGGGAAATCGCACCCAAAGAGGAATTGCATGCTTGGCATGAAGTGCATTATTTTGAAAAGATTTTTCTTTTTCTGTTTTTCTTATTTTGAAAGAATTTGGTGATTTTTTGAAAAATGTACATGAATGAATGCACATATTGTTATGAGTATGCTTTTGATACCTGTGCTGTGCTTACCTGCAGACTTTGCGGACCAAGGGGTCCCCTGAGGCGATTGCGACCATTTGGGGCCTTCTCCCGGGCTCTTCTGATTTGCCGGACAGTCCTAAGGGACTGGTCTTTGCTGCTGGTCTTGGACCATTCTTTACTGCTGTCGGAGCTTTTGGGGACACGGCAAGGAGCGTAGAGCTGGTGCGGGCTTTCAGGCAGTATTGGTGGGACTCTACCCACACTTTTCATCTATCCTGGGGTGAGTCGACCATCACTCCGTGTGACTTCACTGCTATCACCGGTCTGCAGTTCATGGACAGGCCCATCTTCTCTGAGGACCCTGGTGTGCTGAGCACAGACGCCATTAGGGCATTGACTGGACTGACCCTTCGCCTGAAGGGCAATGGGGTTCCTTTGGCGGACTTGCACTCGGCTTTGATGCATCAGTGTCGTCTCTTTTCTGAGGGTGCCGCTACGGTTATGGCTGAGCAGTTGGCGAGAGCCTTTGTCTGGGCCGGGTTTTCTGATACCCTGTTCTGTAATGCCTCTACGACGGCATTGACTCTTCTGCTGGAGCCTCTTCGTGATTGGAGCCAGGTGTCCACTTTTTCATGGGGAGAGGCTGGTTTGGCCCAGGTGTATAGGGGCCTGGATGAGGTGAGCAGAGGCAGTGTGACCTCTTTGGACTTCTATCAGACTGTGCTGGAGGTATGCCCTTTGCTTTTCGCAACTTGACTACCACATTGATTTTTTTTTTGTCATCATTCTTTTACTGTTGCTGCACACTGAAAGATTTCTGTCTTTTGATTTCAGGTGTGGGCTTATGAGGTGTTTGGCTGTTATGCCTGGACTATGCCTGAGAGAGTCGCGACAGATTTGTTCCCTGCTATTCGCCGTTGGACCTTTGGAGCGAGGGTGAGCCGGAAAGTGGACGGGGTGAAGCCCCGTAAGACGGCCTGCTACCATGACATCATGATTGCTTTGAGGGGTACCCCTGTTGGGTTGAGACATTTACCCTGGCATGGTAGGTATGGTGAGGATGTGGTTGGTGTTGCTGCCCTGGTGACCAGGACGAGGAGGCTTCTGATTGGCCTGGAGGGAGATGCCCTGTACTTGGGGGAGAGAGTCTGCAAACAGCATGGTCATGGCGCTGCCTCTCGCGTTCCTCATGATCCTCCTGTGGGGATATGGCATATTCGTGCCCTGCCTGACCTGGAGCGGCTGCGGACCGGTATTGATGCTGCCGAGTTTTCTGATGGTGGGGACTATGCCCAGTTTGTCTTCACCCGATTGGTGACTCCTCAGGTGATGGCTGCCAGGAGGGCAGTGGGGATGCAGATATCGGCACCTCCTCGATTTTTTGAGTATGAGGCTGGGGGTGTTATTCGCCGCTCCTCATTTGACATGTCTGAGACTCATCCTCATCTACGGCTGCCCCGCGGGACTACTTCTGTGAGCAATCTTTTCTTTTCTGCTTTGTTCAAGCCTTTTACTGCTTTACTGTTTGCATTGATTGCTTCTGATGGCCTTTTTTGTTTCTATTGAACAGGTTCCAGCCAAGACGTTCAAGGTGGTGGCCAAGGCGCTCATCGGTGCTGTGAAGATGCTGCGCCAGTTTCAGAGGAGCGCAGAGCATTGGAAGGGGAGATGCAGCTCCCAGCCGGGTGATGCCGTGCCTCCGAAGAAGAGGCCTAGGCCGACTTTGGCTCCTTCTGGCTCACAGGCGGGTGGCTCGAGTCAGCAGCCTCATCCTGATGTTGATGATGGCGAGGACGACCCCTATCAGCCCTCCTTCACCACCGTGCCCGAGTGGCATGGATATTATGCTGAGCCCTAGCCTTAGGCCCAGTACGAGGATGATGATTCAGACGGCGAGATCCATGAGGCGCCGGAGGGTGGCGATGACGGCCAGGAGCAGAGCGGCTCCGAGGAGGAGGTGGGCAGCGTCCAGGACGACAGCGGCTCCGAAGATGATGAGGAGGACGATTCCGGCGATGACTCCGAGTCGGAGTGATCACGACGGCCCCCTTTTGACATGCTTTGACTCTTTTTAGGAGAGGGAAGAAATGCATGCACTTTTTTTTTTTTCTTTTGGTTTGTAAAAACAATGTTGTATTGCTTTTGTACTTTGACAACTGAAACATTTGTTTATTTATGTAATTGGTAGCTCATATGCACAAGTTCGTCCCAAGAAAGGCACAAAATGGTGGCTTTTGATGTGATTAGGTGTTTTTGCGGTTTTTGTATGCATTGGGTGACATTTTATGTGTCTGTGAGTGTGTTGGATGTGCCAAATCCTCTCCCGTGGGCTTGATGAGCGAGGGGGGGGGTGTTTATGTATGGTTTTCTGGTGTTTTGAACAGGTTTGGGTAGGTTTTTTGAGCAAGTATTGGGTTGCTTGGGGTTGCTGCAGTTGCAGCTGCTGGTGATCCTGATGGACCTCTCCATGTCGTCCGACACAGGACCTCATGGAGCCTCCATGTCGTGCGACAGGGAAAGTCTGGGAGACAGCTTTCTTGGTCAGCAAGCCCCAGCACTTTATAAAAGGCAGACTCGTAAACCACTCATTCCAGCAGTTACAGCAGGCTTCAAACTTGCCTTCCACCTCAAAATTAGCCCCAAGATTTGATCTTTGGCCCAAAATGGAACATTACGACGACAGATCTAAGACCAAAGATCGTCGATTTCATTCCGATCTCATAGATCTAACCCGCCATCACCGTAGCAACAATAGGAGGGTTATTGACCAACGATATGGGTTGAGATGCATCTGGGCATTAAAGGAGTGGGCGGTAGATTGGAACCTTCTCCGGGCTGCATCCAGATACTGGGATTGCGAGAGGCATGTCTTTACCCTCTCGTATAATGACCTTACACCCACCATTGAAGAGTTTCGGGCACTGACTGGGGGAGCTGAGCTCAGAGATGCGGTCTTTCCCCGAGATCCACGACCTTTGACTGAGCAGTTGGCCGATTTCTTGGGATTTCACACCGAGCAGGTGACTGATCTGATTCTCGACCTGTCCTTTGTTGACCTGGCCCAGGTAGACCGATTGGCTGTATCGCATCCGGAGCTGTTTGACTCATCCACAGCCATGGACATTTTTATGCTGATTATGATCTCCCTATACTGCTTTTGTGAGTACGATGGGGTATGCTCCGGTTTACTGTTGGGAGTCGTTAGAAAGATGCGGGGTTCTCGAGGCACCACATTGGCTGATATTCGACCCGGGCAGGGAGAGAGAGACTTAGTTCCCCTTCTGCTGGCGGAGACTTATCATCGGATGGACCGACTGGCTAGAGGGTCGTTGTACATGGGACGTGGCAGCCCCAGTCTCTTGTCATTGTGGCTCTTTGAGCGGTTGAGACTCATCTCCCCATTACCTGTAGGGCAGACTGCAGCACCTTGGGTTACACAGCAGAGGCGAGTGGCTCCGAAGGCTTCACAGGAGAGTTGGCAGAGGCGATTGGCCAGGTATACTACCACTGATATCCAGTACTGGGTTCCTGGATGGAGGATTGAGACCGTGAGCGGCAGGCAGAATGACTCTGCTGTAGTGAGGCTGTTGGGATTACACTTTTCATCATTTAGCATCCCCTTGCTTATTCAAAGGCAGTATGGATACCCACAGCAGGCTGTTGATGGGTTCAGAGAGCAGATGGCCCGGGATACCGTTCCTCTTGACATGACTGATGTCCAGACTCTCAGGTTCTTTGCCAGGTGTGAATGTGTGCCCAAAAATTTTTGTTTATTGGAATTCACGCGAGTTTGAAGACATCCGAGTTATTTGAAAAACGGAGTCGCCACGCCATTTTGATTACCTCAAAACTTTGAAAAAAAGGTTTTATGGGTTCGGAGGTTAAGTTACCCCTTGGGAAGAACGTTTGGCGTTCACCCAAAGTGCCTTGCCGGAGCAAGTCTCCCTAGATTTCATTAATCATGTTTGCTTGCGTGCTTTCTTTGTGTGCATGTGTTTGAAAATAAGGGGGGGAATGTCCCAAGTTGTCTTCCGGACGTACAAACCATTTGTTGGTTGTCGCTCGGGATTCCTTGGAATTTATGTATTTGGGATTATGATCCCGTCCTCATCTTATGACTTGTGATCATCGCATTTTAAACCTCGGGACCCTCGGGACTTGCGTGATCGAGAGAATGACTCTCTTTTGGGTCAAAGATGAGGTTCTTTAGGAAGGAATGTCCTTAGCCCATCAATCCTACGCTTTAAGACGGTCGAGCTCGTATAGAGGCTTCATACTCATTCTTAAGCGATAATAGGAGATATAGGGTTCAAGGTTATCCTTTTCCTAAAGAAATCATGAACCTTTAATGGAAGGAACGATGCAAAGATGAGAACTTTTACACCGGTCCGTTCCAAGGTTAGGGGAAAAGGGGAAATGCATGATAAAAAAATGACTCTTTAATGAAAAGATGACATTTTTAGGTTGCAAATGATGCTTTTTGATTTAAAGAAATGATCTTTATGCAAATGATGCATAAAGATTTGATTTTTATGCAAATGATGCATTGAAAAAGGGGTTTTGATGCAAAGGATGCGTTTTCATTGAAAAAGATTTGATCTTTATATGCAAATGATGCATAAAGATGACATTTTTATTGGAAAATAGGGATTTTAGGTGCAAAGGATGCACCTTTATGAAAAAGACTACATTTTTATGACAAATGAGGTCTTAATGCATGCAAAGGGGAAAGGGGGTGATAAAGATATGATCTTTATGAATAAATGCCAAGTCCCAAGTAAGATATATGAATGCAATGAGCAAGTATATCAATTAAAATGCAAGGTTAGGGCGTGCGAGGTTACCAATCGTTTCCTTCGCTTCTTCGGACGGAGCTAGGAGGAGAGGTTCTTCTTGGGTCTTCAAGGAGGAGGGAGATGGCTTCTTGAGCTTCTTCTTCGCCTTCTTGAGCCTTCAAGGGTTTTTCTTCACGTCTGGACTGCTATGGAGTGTGTGTGTGATTGTTGGTGTTGTTGTTGTTTTTGTGGGTAGAGGAGGGCTCTATTTATAGGCAGTCTGGATAAGGCTAATGAAGCCGTGCGGCTGCAGGCTCTTTGCAAATGAGGCCGTGCGGTCTTATCCATTGTGACTCAGCATTCTAGAACCATGCAAGGTGGCATCATTCTAGAAGCTTCTCCCTAATTAAGAAAAACGTGTTTTCTTAATTAGGAAGGCTCCTTACAGCCCTAATTTAAATTTGGACTGTTCAGGACATTCAGGAACACTAGGAAGGTCAGGAAATTACCGGAAATTTACCGAAATGTCGGGAAAATTAACAGGAAGGCATGAGCAGATTTGGGTACTTACGAAGCCCTCGGCAACGTCACTTGCAAGGCGAGTGGGGTTGTCGATAGAAAAGGATCCGATCTGGCGAATGCCGAGACGGATTGGGAGACCGAGGTGGTCGAGTGGCTGAACCTTTTGGAAGGCTACCTACGTATCCCGGAGGAATCAAGCCAGGCCGTAGTTCGGAATTAGGATCCGCTGGAGGAGGAAGAAGAGAAACCGGTCTCTTGCTGGGTATATAGAAGAGAAAATGACCTAGGAGGTCAAGCAATTGATCCTACTGGGGATATGCTAGGAGTGACCAAGGTGGTCGGATATCTGAACTTCTATGAGGGGCTGCTTTATCACTGAGGAGTGACAAAGAAACAGGGTGACCAAAGTGGTCGAATGGCTGGACCTTTTATAAAAGGCTACCTACGTATCCCGGAGGAATCAAGCCTTGATCGTAGTTCAAGCATCACTAGATAGTTAGGAACGATGTCTAGGATCCTTGGGATTTTGACAATTCGGAGGCTGTCACCTGATTGACAATTACTGGAGGATGTCACCTAATTTTGACAATTACTGGAGGCTGTCACCTAATTTTGACAATTACTGGAGGCTGTCACCTAAAGAAGCTAGAGCTTATGGCGCTATCTCTTTATGACGGAGATAGAGGTAACTTAAGTTGGGAAACTTGAGCATACGTCACTATTCGCGGATAGTGGTAGCACAAGTTGAAATGACTTGGGCATTCGTCACTATTCGCGGATAGTGGTAGCACAATTTGAAATGACTTGGGCATACTTCACTATTCGCGGATAGAGGTAGCACAATTTGAAATGATTTGGGCAATCGTCACTATTCGCGGATAGTGGTAGCACAATTTGAAATGACTTGGGCATTCGTCACTATTCGCGGATAATGGTAGCACAATTTGAAATGACTTGGGCATTCGTCACTATTCGCGGATAGTGGTAGCACAAGTTGAAATGATTTGGGCATTCGTCACTATTCGCGGATAGTGGTAGCACAATTTGAAATGACTTGGGCATTCGTCACTATTCGCGGATAGTGGTAGCACAAGTTGAAATGATTTGGGCATTCGTCACTATTCGCGGATAGTGGTAGCACAATTTGAAATGACTTGGGCATTCGTCACTATTCGCGGATAATGGTAGCACAAGTTGAAATGATTTAGGCATGCGTCACTATTCGCGGATAGTGATAGCACAATTTGAAATGACTTGGGCATTCGTCACTATTCGCGGATAGTGGTAGCACAAGTTGAAATGATTTGGGCATTCGTCACTATTCGCGGATAGTGGTAGCACAATTTGAAATGACTTGGGCATTCGTCACTATTCGCGGATAATGGTAGCACAAGTTGAAATGATTTAGGCATGCGTCACTATTCGCGGATAGTGATAGCACAATTTGAAATGACTTGGGCATTCGTCACTATTCGCGGATAGTGGTAGCACAAGTTGAAATGATTTGGGCATTCGTCACTATTCGCGGATAGTGGTAGCACAATTTGAAATGACTTGGGCATTCGTCACTATTCGCGGATAGTGGTAGCACAAGTTGAAATGATTTGGGCATTCGTCACTATTCGCGGATAGTGGTAGCACAATTTGAAATGACTTGGGCATTCGTCACTATTCGCGGATAATGGTAGCACAAGTTGAAATGACTTGGAATGACTTGGGCATACTTCACCATTCGCGGATAGTGGTAGCGCAAGTTTAGAGTTCTGACAATTCGGAGGTTGTCACCTAGCGTCATCCCGTTATAACGGAATAACGGAGATTGCGAAAAAGGTTGGATTTTGTAGAGAAGTTGGAAGGAATCAATAGTTTTTTGTAAAGAAAAGTGGGATGTATCCGGATAATTTTTGTAAAGAAAACTGGGATGTACCCTGATTATTTGAAAAATAAAATTGAAAATGCCAAGGGCAAATAAACTGAGTCACAGAGGTAAATTTGTAAAATAGGCCACGGGGGCACTGGAGGGAAAACCGGATTGAAAGTAATTAGAAATGCCAGGGGCATAAAGGGTAAAAGAGGCCTACGGGGGACAAAATTGTAAAATGGAGCCTTCAGGGGCAAAATTGTAAAAATCAGCCACAGGGCTTAGTATGTCGCACGACATAACAGGCCCTGTGGACAGATTTATTAAAAAATCGCACAGTCGCCATTTTGAAATTAATTTAGACTTGAAATTGAGAGGGAGGCGACGGCGAGAAGAGAGAGAGCAACCTCAGAGGGTGATTTGAGAGGGATCTAGAGAAATCAAACAAATCTTTAGTTCGATTCAACTTGGAAAATGCCTCCTAGGCTCTATCCGACCAAGAGGGCTTCTCAACATGCCAACTTAGCTACTCGAAGAAAGGGGGTGCAAAGGAATCAACGGCCGTTTCTTCCGGAAGCACCAAGAGGAGATTTCTACCCACAGCTCGATGAGCATACTTCGGATGTTCGGAAGAAGGAAGAGGTAAGAAACCTAGGTTTTTTGAAAATTTCTTTCAATTTGGGCGAAATTGATTTGAACTGATTTTTTTTTTTTAGACTGTGCTATTGACATGAACTGGCATGTGAACATAGATTGACCTAGGAACTGTGATACTGGAATGCATGCTCTTAGATGATAGGTTTTGACCTATTTTTCATTTGAGACGATAGCACGAAATATTAATATTTGTGCCATGTTTTCTTGCAGGGATTGCGCACCCGTGGCTCCCCTGAGGTGATTGGCAGGCTATGGGATAGCTTGCCGGGTAGCCAGGAGCAGGTGGACTCGCCTAAGGGCATGATTTACGCTGCTGGGCTAGGGCAATTTTTTGAGATGGCGAAGGCCATCGGGGGCACTCAGAGGAGTGTGGATCTAGTGAGGG
Organism: Adenophora triphylla var. japonica; assembly: GCA_022495995.1. NCBI lineage: Eukaryota > Viridiplantae > Streptophyta > Magnoliopsida > Asterales > Campanulaceae > Adenophora > Adenophora triphylla. The sequence goes on along the minus strand of JAFEMH010006195.1, from coordinate 57,107 downwards.
CATTCAGAGAGTTCTGGTGGGAGACCACTCACTCATTTCACTTCTCTTGGGGTGAGACGACAGTCACTCCGCTGGACTTTGCGGTCATCACAGATCGCCTTTACGGATGAGCCGCTCTACATAGAGGAGACTGTACAGGAGTTGAGCCCCAGCCTATTGCTGATGATGATTTTATGGGCTTACTTGGTTTCGTTCCCCGGATCAAGAAGGGGAATGGATATGAGTTGGGGGTGCTACATGGCCTGATTGAGGGGCAGAGCAGGGACTACACTGTGGTAGATGATCCCGTTGAGAGCCGGCTGAGAGCCGAGAGATTGGCTAGAGCTTTTGTATGGGTGGGCTTTTCCGACATGCTGTTCATCAACAGCGCATCTACTGCTTTGATTTCACTGTTGGAGCTACTGAGAGCCTGGGATACTGTCGGGAATCTGTCACCGGGGGAGGCAGGTTTAGCTGAGATGTATTTGGCCCTAGATGACGTCAGCCGAGGGAAGGCGAAGTACTTCACCTGCTTTCATCTGGCTTTCGAGGTATTCTCTCACCTTGATCTCTTTTCTTTTGCGCATTTCATTATATCCCTTATTTTCCCTGTTTTGACTTCTTCTTCTCCTTTTCAGGCTTGGGCCTTCGAGTACTTTGGCTGTTATGAGTGGCAGATCAAGGATGAGTTTCCTGCCACCACTTTTCCTGCTCTTCGTCGGTGGACAAAGAATGCCAGGAAACAGACCCGGACACCGGAGGGTTCGAGGTGCAGGATCACGGCCTCGTATCATGACACGCTGACATGCCTGAGAGGGATTCCACAGAGGCTGAGCTTGTTCCCCTGGACTGGCCGTTATGATGACCTGGATTTGGATCATGCTGCGCACTTGACAGAGTGTCGCAAGCTACTGGTGGGCTTGTCCGGAGATGCCTTGTATCTAGGAGAGAGGGTGTATAGACAGCATGGGCCGAATAGGCATGCTCGGATCCCTGATGATCCTCCAGCTAGGATGTGGCTGCCTCGCCAGTTGGCGAATGTAGATGCTCTGATTGTAGGCATGGCAGCACATCTCTACACACGGGAGGGGGACTATACTTTGTACGTGGCCAGGCATCTTCAGTCCCCACAGACTAGGGTTGGTTATGGCGCTCATAGCGCGGGGCCTTCGACTGGCTACGTAGCTAGACCTCCTTTGCCCCCGACTTTCATTGATTATCAGGGTGGCGGTCGCATGAGGCGAGCTCACATTGATATGTCACAGACTCATCCTCATCTGGTGCTCCCGCGAGGTTCTAGATCTGTAAGTATTGTTTCTTACGCCTCTTTGGATTGCTTGCATCTCTTTTTTGTTATCAAGAACTGCATTCTGACGCTTTTTTATGTCTGCTTGTAACAGGTGTCACCAAAGCTTACGGTGCACTTGACCAGGGCGTATACCGGCGCCGTGGGCATGATTGGCAAGCTCCGTAAAGGCATGAGTTTCTCGGAAGAATCGGTGCCGGCCATGTGGTTCGATTGATATCTCTCCACCTGGCCAACCGAGAAGGAAGAAGAGCCGCTCTGATGACGTGGGCACCAGCGGGAGCACTAGAGGACCGATGCCTCGGACAAAGACTGCAAATGTGCCTCTTTATAGACCCATTGAGATAGATGATGATGATGAGGATGAGGATGAGGATGGTGGAGCTGAGACGGCCACAGATTACGAGCTTGACTCTGTCGTCATCACGGAGCTTGACGACTACTATCGCACAGGGACCATAGCATACGAGGCACCTTCGGACGACCCTGATGATGAGCCAGAGGAGGCTGAGGATGATGACGAGGATGGAGATGAGGGAGAGGATGATGGAGATGGAGATGATTCAGAGTAGCCCCTTTTTCCCTAGACATTTATAGCTTTTTGGTTATTGTACCCCCTTTGGGAAAAACACATGTTATTTTTGCACATTTCTTAGACTTGGTCTATTTTGGTTTGAATGTACATTGCTAGCCTTTTTCTCCTTTGCACACATTTATGAAATGATGTACGATAAATGGCTAGAACTGAGTGACTTGAATGAATTTTTGGCTTGAATATGAATGCATGAGTGTATATGGGGTAAATGAACCATTCCCTATGCATTTGAGAGGTGAATGGATGGTATTTGCAGCTTTTGACAAGTCGGGGAGTGCCCTGGGGAAAGCAGGAAGTTGCTGATGTCTGATGTCTGATGTGGCTAGTTATGTCGCACGACATAAGTAGCCAACTGGCCAGTTTTGTCGCGTGACATAAGTAGCCAAGACTGCACTTCTCTTACCTTTTGGCCTTGGACTGGAATTGCTGACACAGGTTGGAATTGGGGGATCAAAGAGATCACCTACCTGGTCTCTTTGGGACAATGGCAAAGAGATATTTGGTCCCTTCCTATAAGGATGGAAACGGGGTGACCTAGGAGGTCAAACAACCAATCCTTCATAGGAATGTTCCAAATCAAAGGGGGTGACCAATATGGTCATAAAATTGGACTTTTATGAAAAGCTTACGCACCATTGGAGAATGGAGAAGGAAAAGGTGACCAATGTGGTCGGATGGCTGAACCTTTATGAAAGGCTACCTACGTATCCCGGAGGAATCAAGCCTTGATCGTAGTTCAAACTTCATCTAGACAGTTAGGAATGATGTCTAGGATTTTCAACGTTTTAACAATTAGGAAACTGTCGCCTAGAGTTATCTCGAAGGCCCTTTTGGGAGAAAATGTTATCATTAGCAATTGGCACGTTACTTGAGCCTAGGGGTGATTTTTTCTGGAAACATGGTAGGGACTGGGTTTGGATATACATAGGGAATGTGTTTAAGACGGGTTTCAAGCAGGTGGGGTTGTATCCCTTGGGTGCGGACTGAACTGCTGTTGTTGCTGAGATGTTGTCAACGTGGACTAGAATTCCTTCTTGGGCTGAGACTGGGTTTAAACCTCGGGTCTTGACTAAGGTCCTTTTCTTAAACTCTGGCGCTTGAAGCCGATGCCGATGTGCTTTTACAACCAAAGCGTATGTTGGAGTGACCAAACTTTTCTTCTAGGGATGGATATGACTTATCGGAGTCTTGGTCGGAGGAAAAACTTTCTCGCAAAACCCCATGTCTTACTAAAGCCAGGAAAGATCCTTTCATTTGGCAAAGCCCCGTTTGAATGAGCCGAGCAAGCGAAGTGACTTGGCGAAGCCCCGCCCGGTGACCTAACAAAAATCCCAATCCGATTGGTATTGCGAACGTGATTCCCGAAATTGATCTCGACCAAGACCGAATCCATCTAGGGACCTAGTGAAGAACCCGATATGAACCCTAAACATGGCTAAAGAAGCCCCAGCTTAAAGGAATGACTTGGCAAAGCCCCGCATCTGGAAGAGTTTCGAGGCAAGTCCTAATGCGAATTGTAGCGAAGAGGGAAAACCTATCCTTTTTCTTTTTTTTATTTCTATTTTTTTTAGTCAACCAGTCAACCTTAAGGAGACGCAGACAAAGAGAAGAATTTTAGGAAGATATGTACATGCAGGGGCATATTTTTCAAAAGGTGGGAATAATCCGGATTTTGTGTTATTTTGATGGCCTTATTCGATGTAGGCACAAAACTCGCTTTGGGTTTGACTCTTTTGAGAGAGTATAAGCGTAGAAAGGTTGGTAAAAGTGTATGGAAGCCCCTGCTGACAGAAAATCAGTGTTTAGCGCTATCTTTCCTAAGATGTAGAAAAGGAAGACTTGTCAAGACATCTGAAAACTTGTTTTATTTACAATGATCACAAGATTGCTTAAAATCCTTTATTAATGTTCGGGTTATTCAACCACTAATCTCGATATGAACAAACATTCTTATTAATCATGAGGAGAAAGTCAACCAATGTCGCGGATCAAGGTTGGCTGAGTGTGAAAGAAAGGTTTGTGTATAAGGAGGTCATTAATGAGACCGGGTTTTCTGGAATCTGGCTGTGTCTATGGGAGAGGTCATTTGATGAGACCGGGTTTTCAGGAATTTGGATATGTTTATGGGAGAGGTCATTTGATGAGACCGGATTTTCTGGGATTTGAATATGCTTATGACCGGACCATTGCTGGTTGCCTACGTTCCCCTCATTGTGAGGGGCTCAGGTCGCCGTAGTTCGGCCTTGGCCGGACTGTGTTTGGGCTTTGGGATTTGTGGTTTCTTTAGTGAAAAGGCTAGGATGAGAAGACTGGATGATGAGGCATGGGCCTCGGGATGATTCCTTGACCAAGTCATTCTTGGACGGCTGCTTCAATAGCTTTCTGATTCTCGTCTTTCATTGGGGGAGAAGGGACTTGCATATGCCTAAAGGCTTATGAAATGCTTCTGCTTTTGCTTCGACCGCCCCATTGTTGTCGACAACTTTCATTTTTCTTTGAGCTTTGGTCTTGCCTGTCCGTCAAGCTTTTGATTGGTAACGCTGGGTCCTTGGCCTCATTTTTCTTTTATTTTTTATGTGCAACCCTGTTTTTTGCCTAGACCGCCCTTTTTTGGGATTTTCAGCCTAGCTGGGCATTACTCTTTTTGCACCAAGATTTCTTCTTTTTTTTTTTATTTTTTTTTTTTTATATATGTGCAACCCTGTTTTTTGCCTAGACTGCCCTTTTCTGGGATTTTCAGTCTAGCTGGGTATTACTCTTTTTGCACTACACACATTTTTTTTCTTTTTTCTTTTTTTTATTTTCTAAAGCACCCGAGGACCAAGGCGAGCCCCTGCTTGAACATTCTTGATACCCTTGAAGTCTAAGCCAAGCCCCTAGGTTGTTGTCGACACGGGGTCAATTTTTCGAAACTAAATGGTCTTTTGCTATCCCTTGATGATGCCGTCGTTGACTTGGTCAAGGTGATGGTGAGGACATGGTTGGGAAAATGTATGGCTTTGATGAAGGCCTTTTGTGGGGTAAGGAAAGTGTATGGCTTGATGGCATTAGTTGACTTTCTCACACCGATTAATCAGAACGTTAATTATTTCGAGAGATTGTTCGTTGAGCAATGCAAGTGATCATATAAAATAAAACCATTTCATTAAATGTAATGTAGGTGTGCAAATAATGTCTTAAGTCTAGCAAGAAAAGAAGAAGACTCTTTTTATAGAAAATTGAAGATTCATTACAATGTCCATAGAGGACTTGATTGAAAGGAAAAAGTACTAGAACCTACGAAGGTTGACTGAGAGACTATTTTTCTTTTTCTTCCTTTTTTTTTTTAAGGATAGGTAAACCCTAGTCTAGCTACTCTTCGCGGGTTGGACTGCCAGGGAGCTTGAGCTTTCCTTCGTAGATCAGCCACTGAATTTCTTTCTTCAGATCCACACACTTGTCTGTCACATGACCATAATGCTTGTGGTACTCACAGAACTTGGCCCTGTCAACTCTACTTGGGTTTCTTGGCTTATGATTCTCGAGAGGTGTGAGAAGGCTTCGTTTCACCAAATCGTTGAAAACTTTGCTCATGGGCATCCCAAAATCATCAGGCTGACGTTTCTGACCTTGCACTTCTTGAATTGACCTCTTGTCATAACTTTCTGTCTTTGGCCCATGGAGGTTCTCAAGCTTCCCATCTTCTATCAACTTTTGGATCTCATGCCTCAAATGGGTGCAATCATCAGTGTCGTGCCCATGGTATTGATGGAAGCGACAGTGTTTGGTCTCGTCCATTCTGATACTGGGGTTCCTGGGCTTCCAATTCTCCAGTGGCTTTATCAGTTTTTCTTTCACTAGCTCTTCCAGAATCTTGCTTAAAGGCATCTCTGTATTGTTAAAGTGAAAGGAGCGAGGTTTTCGGGGGACCTTGTTATTCTCAAGACTCAGATTCCCATTGTCCAATTGGTTCCACTGTTGGATTTGGCTGAAGGAAGCTGTGACATTCTTTCCTTTGTGAGGTACTGGTGCTGAGCCAGGTACGGTTGCTGCTTGGTGTTGGTGGCATTGGATTATGCTTGGTGGAGTCATCTCCTTGCCTGGTTCGACATCTTGGGTCAAGGGAGTATTGACACTCATCATGAGGTCAAGCTTTTCCTGCATTTGTTTCATTTGCTCCATCAACATCGCCACATGGGGGTCAACGGGGACTCTTGGGCTACCGGAACTGGCAACAGGACTTGTAGTAGCGAACTGACGGCTGAATTCATTAAGTCCGGTAGGTAACAGCTGAAAACTCGGTTCATCCTTCGGCAACTCATGATCGCATTCAGGCGGGTATAGGGGCTTCAGAACATAGCCACATATCTCAAACTGATTATGTGAGGTTGGAGCATAAACTGGCAGGTATTGCTGAGACTGAGGGATAAGTGGGGTGAAATCCAATCCGTTCTGAGAAGCTGAGGGCAATGGGGCCCTGATGAGCTGGGATGTTGGAAAGGACTGAGGAGAAGTGGTCCTTGGCAAGGGATCATATGTGGATGGAGGAAGGTATTGGTTGTAGGGTCGGGAACCGAGATGGCTACTGGAGTCTCGTCTTCGACCACTACCGCAGAACCGTTGGACTCAATTGTTACTTGGATTCCATTGCGGCGAAGAGCACCGATGAGCAATGACAGCTGCTTTTCATGATCCTTCTGGGCATTTTCCAAAGCCAGGACTAACTCTTCCTTCCTAATCATCTGATTTCCCATACCCTCACTGTTTTCTGTCAAATCTGCCATTCTGACTCTCCGAGCCGATGAACCTGTCCGAACCGAAAGCCATCGACCCAAGACTTTCGCTCACTTCTTTTTCGGCAAGGGAAAGGGATAGGCAAGGTTTAGACTCGGGATAGGTAAGGTTTAGACTCGGGGATAGGTAAGGTTTAGACTCGAAGGTAAGTGTTTAAATGAAGGCTCAAGTAACATGCCCTTATCGCTTTAACTTTTTGCTCGAAACGCATTTTCTCCTAATCCTAATTGATCGGAAAAGATGAGACCTTGAAAGGTCAAGATTGGAAGTAGAGATCGGACCGAAGGGGGTCACGATTAAGGATTTGACCATGAAAGGTCGAGTCGGGAAATCGGAGATCGGACCGAGGAGGTCTCGATTAGAGATTGACCATGAAAGGTCGGGATAAGAAAATCAAAAATCGGACCGAAAAGATCTCGATTAGGGATTTGACCATGAAAGGTCGGGATGAGGAAAACGGAGATCGGACCGAAAAGGTCTCGATTAGGGATTTCAGAGATAGGAACATGCAATTATGATTACACTAATTGTTCAAGTTTACTTAAAACAATGTCTTTTATTAATCTCTAATTGGTTGGAAAAGGGGTTCTGCCCTTCTTTTTCACAACTACTCTAGATCCTGGATCAGTGGGTTCCGTCACTACGTCTATAAGCCCCTCGTATTCCACCTGTATTTCGACCTCCCAGGTGGACAATCAGGCGAGGGTCCTATAGGGCACGCGGATCCCACCGACCGAGAGTAAAGAACGCTCCTATCGGGTCTAGCGGGTCATAGGACCTTTCAACGTACGAGCGATGCGGATTATAGTCAAGGCAATACCGGGAAAGTGTCGCCTCTCTGCCTTGACGGGATTTTGGCAGAATTTCGCTTGAGCGAATGACGGTTTTTGACTTTCGGTAATGTCCGAGAATATAATAGGCATGGGTCGGGCGGCAAAAGCCGGATGACACAGTGTCACATTGAACTTCGTTGCATACGCAGTGCGTGAGTCAGAATCGAAGTCAATGCCGGTCAAGATCTTGCCAATTTTTCCTTGTCGGAATTTTGGCAGAGCTTCGCTTGAGCGAAAGATCTTTTGATTTTTGGCAAAGACTCGGTCTTGACTCTTACACATTCCGTGCGGGTCAAGGTCAATAGTCAATGTCGGAGTCAAGATCCCACCGATTTTTCCTTGTCGGAATTTCGGCAGAATTTCGCTTGGACGAAAATCTTGGCTTCCGTTTATGAGCTAAGGCTTGACCTTTACGTGGGTATGCAACTGGGCTATATGACACGGACTAGACCAAAAACCAACCAAAAGTCACGGTTTTTTGAAACGTGTGACACGGATCGTGCATTGGTCGACACCGGCCGCCATGGGAGGGTGGGATGATTCCGTGCGCGCCCGGGAGCATCGTAAGGCTGTCCGTGACTGCAGCTGGAACCACCCTCGGGTTTGAAGGACGTGCGTGCAAAAGTGTACAGGATATATCAGGTGCGCGTAGTGTGCGGTCTCCTAAAAATGTTCCTTTTTGAGTTAAAACAGAGATTTTCATAAATGTGTTTTAAAGGAATGCTTTTCGGGACGGGGAGAATGCAACACATAAGCACGTAAATTTTTCGGGAGCCCCAGTCAGTCATGGAGCTGAGTAGCCCCAAGCTGCTAGGACTGCCAGATTAACCATGATTTTTCCTGGTGGAATTGCCACTGAGGTCGTATGGTCAGAATCCCATGAGGATTAGTCGTACGACTGCATGGATCAATTTTCCAGGTTCCACTCCTTTTGCTATTTTTTGGGTTGTTTCCCGTTCGAAGTATGCACAGATTCCAAGATGCAAATGATGCAATGCATGGTAAAGAAAGCAAACACGATTAATGAAATCGGCGATAGGAGTCTAACCCGCTCAAAGGGAAAAGCTTTCTTCTATTTTTTCAAAATTATTTTTTTTCGAAAAAGGGATACTGGTACGTGGGATTGTTAAACCACCTTGTTATCCCAAGCCCCGGGTTAGGGAGCGATACAGGAAGGGTAAGTGGGGTCCACCTATATACCAAGTATCGATTTTTTGTTTTGAAATATAAAGCTTTTCTCCTTTGGGTTTCCCCAGCGGAGTCGCCAAACTGTGAATGTGTGCCCAAAATTTTTGTTTATTGGAATTCACGCGAGTTTGAAGACATCCGAGTTATTTGAAAAACGGAGTCGCCACGCCATTTTGATTACCTCAAAACTTTGAAAAAAAGGTTTTATGGGTTCGGAGGTTAAGTTACCCCTTGGGAAGAACGTTTGGCGTTCACCCAAAGTGCCTTGCCGGAGCAAGTCTCCCTAGATTTCATTAATCATGTTTGCTTGCGTGCTTTCTTTGTGTGCATGTGTTTGAAAATAAGGGGGGGAATGTCCCAAGTTGTCTTCCGGACGTACAAACCATTTGTTGGTTGTCGCTCGGGATTTCTTGGAATTTATGTATTTGGGATTATGATCCCGTCCTCATCTTATGACTTGTGATCATCGCATTTTAAACCTCGGGACCCTCGGGACTTGCGTGATCGAGAGAATGACTCTCTTTTGGGTCAAAGATGAGGTTCTTTAGGAAGGAATGTCCTTAGCCCATCAATCCTACGCTTTAAGACGGTCGAGCTCGTATAGAGGCTTCATACTCATTCTTAAGCGATAATAGGAGATATAGGGTTCAAGGTTATCCTTTTCCTAAAGAAATCATGAACCTTTAATGGAAGGAACGATGCAAAGATGAGAACTTTTACACCGGTCCGTTCCAAGGTTAGGGGAAAAGGGGAAATGCATGATAAAAAATGACTCTTTAATGAAAAGATGACATTTTTAGGTTGCAAATGATGCTTTTTGATTTAAAGAAATGATCTTTATGCAAATGATGCATAAAGATTTGATTTTATGCAAATGATGCATTGAAAAAGGGGTTTTGATGCAAAGGATGCGTTTTCATTGAAAAGATTTGATCTTTATATGCAAATGATGCATAAAGATGACATTTTTATTGGAAAATAGGGATTTTAGGTGCAAAGGATGCACCTTTATGAAAAAGACTACATTTTTATGACAAATGAGGTCTTAATGCATGCAAAGGGGAAAGGGATGATAAAGATATGATCTTTATGAATAAATGCCAAGTCCCAAGCAAGATATATGAATGCAATGAGCAAGTATATCAATTAAAATGCAAGGTTAGGGCGTGCGAGGTTACCAATCGTTTCCTTCGCTTCTTCGGACGGAGCTAGGAGGAGAGGTTCTTCTTGGGTCTTCAAGGAGGAGGGAGATGGCTTCTTGAGCTTCTTCTTCGCCTTCTTGAGCCTTCAAGGGTTTTTCTTCACGTCTGGACTGCTATGGAGTGTGTGTGTGATTGTTGGTGTTGTTGTTGTTTTTGTGGGTAGAGGAGGGCTCTATTTATAGGCAGTCTGGATAAGGCTAATGAAGCCGTGCGGCTGCAGGCTCTTTGCAAATGAGGCCGTGCGGTCTTATCCATTGTGACTCAGCATTCTAGAACCATGCAAGGTGGCATCATTCTAGAAGCTTCTCCCTAATTAAGAAAAACGTGTTTTCTTAATTAGGAAGGCTCCTTACAGCCCTAATTTAAATTTGGACTGTTCCAGGACATTTCCGGAACACTAGGAAGGTCCGGGAAATTACCGGGAAATTTACCGAAATGTCGGGAAAATTAACCGGAAGGCATGAGCCAGATTTGGGTACTTACACCAGGGCTTTTTCGGGAGCAGCTTTTCCTGCACACACACTGATACGGAAGACCCGAGGAATCATATATCTGTCCACCTTGTATCTCATTTGGTACGGGGAGAAGATGGGACCAGTTCAGCACGCCATTGAAGCATAGTTCTGAGGGATCCGAGAAGGAGACCAATCTAGCCATGAACTACGCGATGCTGAGGCACAGGCTGACCCCGACAACGTGACCGATGATCCGGCAGTGGACTTTGAGAGACTCGTGGAGAGGAGAGCCAAGATGAGGGATGACCCTGAAGTTATGGCTCGGAGGACAGCTCTGAGAGAGGAGAGGGCTGCCCAGGCGGCACTGAGAGCTGCCGGATTGGTTGACTCGCCGACTCGTATCATTCCCGAGCCGGGACGACGGGAGACAGAGCTGTTTGGGATAGCTAAGCCAAAGACCTCCCGAGGACCGAGGAAGAGGAAGAAGAAGAATGCTAGTTCGGGAGTGGGAACGAGCGACTAGGATTAGGTGACCTATCATTGTATCCCTTATTGCCGACACAGACAATTTAGATATTCTTTTTAAAAGATATTATTTCTGCTAATGTTAATGAGTCGAGAGTAGACCGTGCTTGAACTCATCAATGAATGTATTAATGTGATGAAAGTTGAAATTACTTCAGAACTTAATCAAGACACATTTTGGTAATCACAAATACAACTGTTGACAGGATTTGGTGATTTTTATGATTTTTAGACCGAACCGCGAATGGCTGCCTACGTTCCCCTTTTACAAAATGGACTAAGGGGCTCAGGTCTCCGTAGTTCGACCTAATTAACTTTGTGTTTAATAAAGGGATAGATAGAAGGGGGACAAATGGTGCAACCCTGTTTTTTACCTAGACCGCCCGTTTTTAGGGTTTTCAGCCTAGTTGGGTATATTCTTTTAGCACCGAGCGTGCCCTTTGTTTTGCACGGACTGCCTTTTGAGAGGTTTTCAGTCTCGTCTGGGTACATTATTTTCGCGCTTTTGTTTGGTTTTTTTTATATATTTTTTCTTCTCTTTTTTTTTAGAGGGGAAGACTCGATTCAGACGTAATAGCGGCGCAGTTTGTCGCCGTTCACCGGGTGCATGAAGCGATTACCATCCAAATCAAGCCAACTTCATTGCTCCGCCGCAGAAGATCTCTTTCACGAGATACGGGCCTACCTGCATCGGAGCCCACTTGCCCAAAGGATCGAATTGATTCGGTGGCTTTTCTTTTAGGACCAAGTCACCCACTTTTATGTCGCGGGGATGTACCTTCTTGTCAAAGGCCCTAGCCATGCGCTTCTGATAAGCCCGGATGTGCTCCATTGCCTTAAGCCTTCGCTCGTCTAGAAGAACTAACTCGTCATGTCGACTCTGGAGCCAGTCTATCTCGTTGACTTCATTTTCAAGCAGAACACGAAGAGAGGGTATTTCTAATTCGATGGGCAAAACGGCATCCATCCCATATGTCAAAGCGAACGGGGTTTCCCCGGTGGCTGTTCTTACTGAAGTACGGTAACCCCAAAGCGCTAAGTGAAGCTTCTCAGGCCAATCCCAGCTCCTTTCAGCCATCTTCCGGATGATCCTTTCAAGATTCTTGTTCGCGGCCTCGATAACACCATTGGTTTGAGGGCGATAAGGGGATGATTTGTGTCGCTTGATTCTGAATTCTGCGAGCAGTTCATCGGTGTGTCCCTCGAAGTGTGACCCGTTGTCTGAGATAATCTCATTTGGAACCCCGTACCGGTACAGAATGTTTTCTTTTATGAAATGTGCCACCTTTTTGGAGTTCAGGACCTTGTAGGACGCCGCTTCCACCCACTTGGTGAAGTAATCCACAGCGACCAGCACGAATTCGTGCCCGTTACTGCCGGCAGGAGTTATCTTTCCAATAACGTCGATCCCCCAAGTTGCGAATGGCCAGGGAGTGCTCATGCAGTAGAGATCATGGGGAGGTATATGGTTGAGATTGGAGAACCGCTGACACTTGTCGCAGGTTCGTACAAACTGAATGCAGTCTGTCTCCATGGAGATCCAATAATACCCCATCCTGAGTATGCTGAACATCAGGGCTCGGGCGTTCATATGTGGTCCACATGCGCCACCATGGACTTCTTCCATGACCTTTCTGGCTTTAGACTTGCTGATGTAGAGTAGAAGTGGGCCTCGGTGCCTTTTCTTCCATAGGTCATCTCCCAGAATAACGTACTGTGCAGATAACCTTTTCAAAGCTTGTAAACTTTTGGCGCGGAGACCTTCTTTTGGCCTACCATCCTCTTCTGTCGGGAACGAGGCTTCGCCATGCTTAAGGTACTGAAAGATCTGGCTGTACCACAAGTCGTCGACCTTTTCTAGTTCGATCTGACAACAGTAGGCGGGGTTCTCGCGCCTCCCAACCCTGAATGGCTTTACTGATTTTCCCTCTGGAATTTCCACCAAAGAGACCAAAGTGGCTAAGGCATCCGCGAACCTGTTCTTGTCCCGGGGTAGGTAGTGGAACGTGACCTCCTTGAATTGGTCGATCAGGTCCTCCATGTAAGCATAGTACATTTGTAAGTACTGGTCCACGGTTCTCCACTTATTGGATACTTGGTTGATGATTAGCTGAGAGTCCCCGTACACCTCCAGCCTTTCGACGTTTCGCTCCAAAGCTGCCTCGAGGCCGGCTATACAAGCTTCATATTCCGCGGCGTTGTTAGTAGCCGGGAAATTCAGTTTGATTGCGATGGGGGTGTGCACGTCCTTTGGATCAACCAATACCATGCCGATACCATTGCCCCTTTTGTTGGCGGCACCATCGAAGAACAACTGCCAACGGTTTGTACCCTCTATCATGAAAATTCCATCGTCTGGAAACTGGGGTTCGAACTCGGGCGTTTCTGAGCTTGGGAAATCTGCCAAATGATCTGACAGAGCTTGGCCTTTGATTGCCTTGCGGGTTATGAACTTGATATCAAATTCGGCTAGGAAGAATGACCATTTCGCAAGCCTTGATGACAGAGAAGATTTACCGAACATTCATTTAATGGGGTCCATCTTCGACACTAGGTGCACTATATGTGCCAAGAGGTAGTGTCTCAATTTGCTGACCACCCATACCAAAGCTACACAGGTTTTCTCTAAGGCTGAGTAGTTCAATTCGCTGCCCTGAAGCTTCCGGATGACAAGTATATGGCGTTTTCCACTTTTGAATCCGGCTTTCTTGCGCGAGCATGGCTCCGACAGCTGTATCTGTAACTGTCAAGTATAGCAACAAAGGCTTGTCCTTATGTGGAGGACACATGATTGGGGGATGGACCAAGTAGGCCTTGATCGTCTTGAAGGCGGTTTGACACTGTTCGTTCCACTCAACCTCCTGATTCTTTCTGAGCAACTTGAAGATTGGCTCACAGATAGAGGTTAGCTGATGGATGAATCGACTAATATATTGGAGACGGCCCATGAAAGCCTTCACCTCTGTGACTGTTGTCGGCGGCTTCATCTCCATGATGGCTTTGATCTTTCTTGGATCGGCTTCAATTCCTCGTTCTGTGACCATGTATCCCAGAACCTTTCCTCGGACTACGCCAAAAGTGCACTTTGCTGGGTTCAACCTCATCTCATGTTCCCGCAGCCGGTTGAAGAATTTCCTTAGATCGATCAAGTGTTTACCGTCTGATCCTTTGGAGTGAATAATCATATCATCAACGTAGACCTCGATCTCCTTGTGGATCATGTCATGGAAAAGTGCGGTGACCGCTCGCTGGTAAGTGGCGCCGGCATTCTTCAGACCGAAGGGCATAACCGTATAACAGAAGGTTCCCCAAGGGCTTGTGAAGGCAGTCTTTTCCTGATCTTCTTCGGCGACTTTGATCTGATTGTAACCCGCAAAACCATCCACGAATGATTTGACTTCGTAACTGGCAGTAGTGTCCACCAACAGATCGATATTGGGCAAGGGAAAATCGTCCTTTGGGCTTGCCTTGTTTAGGTCTCTGAAGTCCACACAAACCCTGACTTTGCCATTTGACTTGGTTACCGTCACTATGTTGGCCAACCACTTGGGGTATTCGACCACTCTAATGAAACCCACTCTGAGCAGCTTCTCTATTTCTTCCTTGACCTGGAGGGACCATTCTGGCTTGATCCGGCGAAGTTTCGTTTGGCGGCCCGGCTTCGGGTCCAGGGGGATTCGGTGCTCAACAGTTGAAGTATCCAACCCGGGCATGTCCTTGTAGGACCAGGCAAATGCGTCCACATATTCCTTGAGCAGATCAATGAGGGTTTCCCGTTCTTTCCCGGTGAAGAAACTGCCAATCTGTGTCTCTTTGGGCTCTTCAGTAGTTCCCAAATTCACTGTAGTTAATATCTCATCGGCAGCTTGGGCCCGATTGTCGTCTCGGTCAAAAACCTGCTTTATATTATCATTTAAAAAGTTTTCATCTAAAAAGTCTGTATCCTCTTCAAATGAGTCATTATTAACCACTTTTAAGTCATTAAGATTTGTCTTAGTTAACTTATCATTTGTTAAGGTGGAAATTAAGGGATACGCAGAAAGGTCAACCATTTCATTTAATGCAAAAGGGAAGACAGAGTTGAAGACACGGCGATGATCATCAGCCGTGAGAGCATCAGACCTATCTAGAGACTCGAACTCAATTACAAAAGACACTGAGGACTGGGATTCGAAAATCCTTGACTGACTCTTGACCCTACTTTACTTATTTGACTCGAAGCTTTTGACACGGGTTGGTCTTTTGCTTTCTCCTGCTGTTGCTTTTCTTCAGGCTGACCGGGGAACTCGTCGGAGATCAGTGGTAAGCCGGTATTCTGAAAAGACGGTGCGGGGAGTTAGAGAAATATGATGCAATCCCTTGGCTAGCTCATTCATGACAGACGAACTCATTGGCTGAGGGGTCTGGCTCATCTTGTCAATACCTTGCGGATAAGTCAGCTCCTCTCTACTGATCACCACTTTATCTGTGCGGCCAAAAGGAGGTTTAATCTGGATGATGTTGACGAAGTTTTCCTCGGGAGATACCTTGGTTCTGTCTTGGTTAGCTCTGTATTCCATAGGAGTCTTATGTTCTGTCTCCAAATCAGCCGGCCTTTTGTCGGACTTCGCAGTGGCGATAGACTCAGAATTCTTTATCCCGAGAGGAGCAATGACGATGGGAGGGCTAGGCTGGG
Source organism: Adenophora triphylla var. japonica (assembly GCA_022495995.1). Lineage (NCBI taxonomy): Eukaryota > Viridiplantae > Streptophyta > Magnoliopsida > Asterales > Campanulaceae > Adenophora > Adenophora triphylla. Next base: position 41,576 of record JAFEMH010006195.1, on the reverse strand, counting down.
CTTCATTTTGGCTGATTGCTTCCTTGGTGGCCCTTTTAGGGTAACTGACATAATAGTCAAATTTGCCTGAGGGTTCCCCCAAGGTTCCCACACTCTCGTCTCCAGCTTCGTATCCCTCCTTCAATTTCTGTTGCATGGACTTCCTCTTCTTCTTCTTTCTTGAAGGAGCATCTTCATTGATCCAGTCCTGATATTCATCTTCCAAACAATCTTCACAGTCACACACATCATACCAGATGTGAGGTATGGGTTGAGCCGGGGGAGCCCCTCCTGGCATCTGGTTACCAGCATGGTTGACTACCACATTGGCCATTCTTAACACTGGAATGCCGAAGCTGACGATTTTACGATTTATCTGAGACTGCTGAAAACGATCCCCTGATTGGAGAGAAACTGATTAACCGATCACCCGGAACTCTGACCCAATACTTGCTCGCTGAAAGGGGAGAGAACGGTTTCAGGTAGGGGAGAGGACAGGCTTAGGACGGACTCATGCATATGCTCTTTTTTTCTTTTTTTTTATGTTTTTTTTTTTTATATAAAAATGGTTTTTATTAATCCTAGGAATGGTTGGAAAAGGGGGAAACCTTCTTTTTCGCATTCTACGCTATTCCTGGATTAGTGGGTTCCATCACTACGTCTATAGACCCCCTGTATTCCACCTGTATTGCACCTCCGGGACGGACAATCCCGGCAGAGGTCCTATAGGGCACGTGGAACCCACCAATCGAAAGGGAGAACGAACCTATGGGCATACGAGCCAAAACAAGTCAAACTCGGGATTTTCAAAACCAAGTCCAAGTCAACGTCTAGACTCGAGAGGAGAGAGGGTCAAAAGTACATTTGAATGTACGAGACCGCAATTTGCAGGTAAAACCCTGGAAGAATTGGGCATGACCTCTCCTCATTTTGAGTTGAGAAATCCGGCATGGCCTCTCGTCACTTGGTGGCGAAATTTCGGCATAACTCTTGCCAGTATGCGTCAAGAATTCGACATGGTCCCGCGTTGACACATGTCGAGAACGCGTCATGACTTCTTACGAAGCCAAGTTGAGATATCGACATGTACCTACGTCGAGACATGTAGAGGTCTTAACGTGTACTTACGTTTGAATTATGTCGTAATTCCGACATGAAGAGGGAGAGTATGCCAAGATTTTTTTTTGGAGACGAAGCATGACTCGGACTTTGTGAAAAATTTTGAAAACCGAGTTTAAAATGTTTTGAAAAGTATTGGCCAAAAACCAACCGGTCACGGTAGAAAGTGTGTCACGGACAAGTGTTGGCTGACTCACTGGCTAGGAGGACTTTAGGCGCTCAAGCGTTAGCGAAACACGTCACTTTCCGCGATGCCGTCCGTACACTCCCGGGTTCTAACTCTATGTGCGGGTAGCGTGCGAGTAGTGTGAAGGTATTTTTCTAGGAAAAATAATTTTTTTTTTTTTTAAAAGATTTTTTTTATGCAATATGCAAAGAAAAAACAAGAGAATGAGTCAAAGCATGACAAAAGGGGACTGCCCCAAATGTCAGAATTTACCAGTAGCTGTAGTCCAGCGTCATCCTGCCCTGTTCTGATTGACGGGAAGAGCAAATAGCAAAGGGGAAGCGCCGACTCCTAAGAATGCCACATACCAAAGCATAGAAGCATAAAAGCATGGAAAGGTGCATTTGAGCACACAAAATGACACAAATGCACACACAAGAAGAATGTAGAAATTTTCCAAGTTGATTTAAAGAAAGTTAGACTCTCTTTTTGAAAAACTCTTCATTTTTTTTTAAAAAGAGTTTTTCAATGTCAATCCCCAGCGGAGTCGCCACTGAATGAACGCTCGCCCGAAAAAAAGATTTAATGTTTTGAATGATATGTTTGAAAATTTCGGTTTTTGGGAGTCGCCACGCCGTTTTTAAAGGAAAACATTGAAAATCCTATTTTTAAGAGATTTTGGGTTCGGGAGTCTGGTTACGTGTTTGGGAAGAACTAGAGAGTTCACCCAACACGCCTCTTTCGAGACTTTCAATCAACATTGGACAATTATGGACATTCAAAGTGTGTGTGCAATATGTGTCAATGAACAAGGCATGCAATTTTGGCATTTTCATTGATGATGTAAAAGACTGACTACAACTTGTGAGCCATGACAGGGGGCCACACCCTTTACATATTATGATTTTCATGACAAGGCAGAAAGTTAAGACAATCTGCCCAGAGAGATCTGATGTCGTCCGACACAGGACCTCCCAGAAAGAGGATGTCGCACGACATGATGCCTCATGGTCATATTGTCTTTTACAATGACCAAGCTTTTATGGAACTGGATTGACATTTATTTCACTCATTGAAGACACTACTTGGAGGTCTAAGCTCAATTTGGGAGTTGATAGGAGAGAGCAAAGTCATGATTGACTTTTAATGATACGGATGTCATATGACATAGAACATCCGATGTCGTCTATGTCATATGGCAAACCGCCTCCATCTTATCCAAACAGGCCTTAGGCACCCAAATAGCGGCTTATGAGCCAAAACATACTTAAGTAAGCTTTAAGTTACAAAAGGGGGAAATCTGACAGATCTGAAGTCCAAGAATGGCTTTATAGCCTTCTGGGAGCTCCATGTCGTATGACACAGGATCTCCAGAGAGTCCTGTGTCGTCCGACAGGAGTGGCTTTGTATAAGTGCCCTTACCGTTTGATTCCTCCTTTGTTCTCAAGGCAAACCAAGCATTCTTATTAACTGTAAGCAGTAATATAACACTATTATATGAGTATTATGGGAGGATCACATGGCTTTAGTGGCCAAGTGTGATAAATCACATGTTTATGGCCACTTTGAAGTAGCCATCACCTCCTAACTCGATGTAAACAAGTAAAGATTCAAACTTTAATGGTGTTTATACCACCAAATGTCCAGATCTAAGGTGGGGAGAAGTGAATATTGAAGATTCACTTCTCCACCACCTTTATCATGCAAAAATCCCGATTTCTACATAATATGAAAGCAAGTAAGCATGCAAAGGTAATATGGATGTATGAATGAGTTATTTAAAGAGAGAGAAGGGTTTAGTGGCTACCTATTGTAGTCCACAAGGTAAGATCACCAGTAGTATGGCGTCTACCCCTTCTACACACCAACAAGGAGGGTTTCTTTGGATCTTGGCCTTTGTGTATGTGTGTGTGTGAGGAGGGAGGTGAGTGTGTGTGTATGAGAGAGAGAGAGACTCTATTTGTGCAGAGTTTCCCTTCTATTATACTGATCCTCCCAATATTCTCTCCAAGTCCTCTTAAAATGATCAGCCATGCCTTGTATTTATAGGCAGGCTGATGGAAAGGCCTATGTCGTCCGACAGGGGCAGTTAAACCGCCTTAGTGTCTTCCTATGTCGGACGACAGCGTACACCTTTTTGGCATACTAGGCCAAATGGCTGGCAGGCCCAATGGGTTGGATGGGCTGTGGGATAATTGGACTTAATTTGCTTCTTTAGCAATTGCATAAGTCCAAAAATCAATTAAAGTGAACCCAAAACATGAGTTCGGGTCGGGGTACTCACAACAGCTACTCACCACTACGAAACACCGTTTCAAACCTCTCTCCGTGTCCCGCACACACCTTCCGAGCCAAAGGAGTCGAGCCTAGCCATAGGTATAACTCCCTCTCTCTAATCTCTCGTTTCGTCTCGGTTTACGCGCCAGTCGCTACAACCGTTCCGAACACCATTATTGAAATGTAGACGCCTCCGTCTAACGGGGTCCGATACGTTTTAGCCCCTCGATCCTCTTCTCTTTCCATAAGAGAAGTAATCACGGGTTAAAACGGCGTTCCGACCCCGTTCCGTTTACTTTTTTATGTCATTTACCATTACGGATCGATCGATCTGTTGATCGTCATTTACTTTCTGTTATTTACAATTCCGGACCGTTTGATCCGTCGAACGTCATTTACTTTTCTTGCAACTTTACAACTCCGAGCCGTTTTGGCTCGTCGATCGTCATTTACGATTCCGGATCGTTTGATTCCGTTGACACTGCTTTAAATACTGTCATTTACAAAGTCCGACCCGTTTGGATCGTGATAGTATTTAACTTTCAAAGTCCGAGTCGCAACCCAATTCGTCGATCGCAAAATCATTTAATACGTTTTTTCCCGTAAAAATCGTTAACAATGACTCGCCCGGTTCAAAAACCAAAAGTTCGTCCTTCGAACTCCCTTTCAAACTTAAAACCGACGTTTGACATTCAAACGGTCATTTCAAACTCAAAACCGAAGTTTGTCATTCAAACGCTCGTCTTTTCAAACAAAGTCACCTAATCAACGTTTGACATTCAAACCAAGATTAAGCTTGTCATTCAAGCCCCCATTTCAAAATGCAAGCACACACACACGCACACGTTTTTGAGAAAGGTAGAAAGACTCGTCATGCGAGGCGTTTCGGGTGATCTCGTAATACTCTTCCCGAAACGTAACGTGACCTCCAAACCTAACAATCTCTGGTACTCAAAAAGCTTTTTCCTCATTTTTGCTACCAATAAAAATGATACCCCATTTTTCAAAGCCTTTTTCTAAGTTATAGCTACCAATAAAAACGACACCATTTTCACTAAAGCCGTTTCTCAACGTTTGGGCTCAAAATACAAAAACCGCGTGGCGACTCCTCTCACCTCCCTAAAGAGAAAGCGAGGTCTCAGACACCAACCCTCCGCAAAAGAAAACCGCATCTTCCGCGTCCGCGCGCGAAAGATTCCCGGGTAAAATGAAACTTGATGAAGCTATTTCTATGGGTCAACTTAACAAAACTGGTCTGGGCTTTGAACAAGGAAATTTTGTAAAGGAGGCATGTGAGGCTTCTACTTCAAAAATTGTGGAAAAACAAAGTTTTAAAGAAAAACATTTTTTGAGTGAGAAAAGACCAAGGAAAAGGCACTACATCTGTCACTATTGCTTTGCTCCTGGTCATATTAGACCCTTCTGTTACAAACTTAAGGCTGATAAGAAATTTGGTCACAATCAGTCGCAGATGTGTGAGAAGATGTATACACATCCGAACACACATCCTGGTAATCTGAGACCTCTGCACCACAAAAAGAAAGTTGAAAAGCAGTGGGTGGCCAAACCAAGTGCTACCTGCAATGTTGTCTACTCTTCCCTCAAGAGTAGTGTCTCTGGTTCTTGATATTTTAATAGTGGGTGCTCTAGGCACATGACTGGGAACCAAGCTGTGCTAATTGACTATGAGTTAATCTGTGGGGGGAAGGTGAACTTTGGTGGTGGTGCTCAAGGCAAAATTGTTGGAAAAGGAACCCTAGATGTTAAGGGGCTTCCAAAGTTGCACAATGTGTACCATGTGGAAGGCTTGAAAGCCAACCTTATAAGCATAAGTCAGTTATGTGATGATGACCTTTATGTGAAGTTTGATAAACATTTGTGTGAAGTGTTTGATAAGGACAATAAATGTGTGTTTACTGGTCCTAAATTTGCTGACAATTGTTACCAATTTGGTGACAATTTTTCTTGCCTAAGCTCAAAAGCTAATGATGTCAATTTGTGGCACCAAAAATTAGGGCATGCTAGCTGCAGAACTCTAGAAGAACTTCAAAGATTTGAAATTATTAAGGACCTCCCTAAGCTGAACTTCAAGAACCCTGATGTCTGTGGTTCATGTCAAAAGGGAAAACAAACAAAGGCCTCACATAAGAAGGTCCAACAGTGCTCCACATCTAGGTGTCTGGAGTTGATTCATACTGATTTGATGGGACCTATTGAAGTAGAAATCTTTGGTAGGAAAAAGTATACCCTTGTGTGTGTTGATGATTATTCTAGGTATACTTGGGTGATGTTCTTAAGGGAAAAATCTGAAACAATTGGAGAGTTCAAGAATTGGTACAAAAGGGTTAGAAATCTTTATGGTCTTAAGGCTGTGAGGATTAGATCTGACCATGGCACTGAATATGAGAACTCAATGTTTACTGCCTTCTGTAATTCTAAGGGAATCACACATGAATTTTCTGCACCAATCACTCCACAGCAAAATGGAATTGCAGAAAGGAAGAATAGAACTTTGCAAGAAATGGTTAGGGTTATGCTAAAAATCTGTCCAAAAAATTTTGGGCAGAAGCCTTGAACACTGCCTGTCACATTGGCAATAGAGTGTTCCTTAGGATTGGTAGCACTGTCACTCCTTATCAAATCCTTCTTGGCAAGAAACCCACTGTAAAGTACTTCCATGTGTTTGGGTGTATTTGTTACATTCTTAATGATAGAGAATACTTGTCCAAATTTGATTCAAAGAGTGATAAAGCAATTTTCATGGGATATTCCACTAATAGTAGAGCTTACAGAGTTTTTAATCTAAAAACAAAAACCATTATGGAATCTGCTAATGTTGTTTTTGATGACTCACTTGATCTTAACCTCAAGACTGTTGAGGATGATGTTTCAGGTTGCTTACTGGACTAGAAGGATACAGAAACAGGTGCTGAAGAACCAACAGAAACTGCCAGAGTTGAAAAACTTGTTGAAACAGCAAAGGATGTAACCAAGGATGTGGACACATCTGCATCCACATCTGAAATCACATCTGCTCCCACATCCACTCAAAATCCTGTAACTGAGGACACTTCCTCTAAATCTAATCAGGATGATGCTCCAGAATATAATGTGGATGGGTGTGTGGATAGATCAAGGGATATTCCCTCTAAAATTCAGAAAAATCACCCCACTTCACAAATTGTGGGAGATGTTCAAGGTCAAGTGAGAACAAGGCAAAAGGACAAAGTAGACTATAGAAAGATGGCTGGTTTGTGGAGTTGCTCATCAGCATACTCCCAGGTAAGCTTTTGCTGCTTTGTTTCAAAGATTGAACCTAATAATATCAATGAAGCATTGAAAGATGCTGATTGGATTCTTGTCATGCAAGAAGAGTTGATTCAATTTGAAAAGAATGAGGTTTGGACCCTTATCCCTAGACCCTCTCATGGAAATTTCATAGGAATAAGTCTAGGTTAGTTGCTCAAGGTTATACTCAAATTGAAGGAATAGATTTTGAGGAAACTTTTGCACCTGTTGCAAGGATTGAATCCATTAGACTCTTGTTGACCATTGCTTGTTACCTCAAGCTTACTCTTCATCAAATGGATGTTAAGAGTGCATTTCTAAATAGGGTACTGAATGAGGAAGCCTATGTTGAACAACCTAAAGGCTTTGTGGATTCCAAGTTTCCTACCCATGTTTACAAACTGAAAAAGGCTCTATATGGGCTGAAACAAGCGCCTAGAGTTTGGTATGGTAGGTTGACTGACCATTTGCTTCACCTAGGATTCAAGAGAGGAAAGGTTGACAAAACATTGTTTGTGAGGAAAAATAAAAAGGAGATTCTTGTGGCACAAATCTATGTGGATGATATTGTGTTTGGTCAAATTCTGACTCTATGCTAGCTGAGTTTGTGGAGAGTATGACTTCCACATTTGAGATGAGTATGGTAGGTGAGTTGAATTATTTTTTAGGCTTACAGATAAAGCAATTCAAAGATGGCATGTTCATCTCTCAATCCAAATATGCCAAGAATCTTGTGAAAAAGTTTGAGCTAGAACATTCCTCACATCTCAAAACACCAATGGGATCTTCCCAAAAGCTGAGCCATGATTCAGATGGTGAGAGTGTTGACCAAACCTTATACAGAAGCATGATAGGAAGTTTGTTGTATCTCACTGCAAGTCGACCTGATATTATGTACAGTGTGTGTCTTTGTGCAAGATATCAAGCTAACCCAAAGGTGTCCCATCTTAAAGCCTTGAAAATAATCATAAGATATGTTAGTGGGACTGTGAACCTAGGGCTGCACTATTCTAAGGAGACAAACACTAATTTGGTTGGCTATACAGACTCAGATTGGGCTGGAAACAGTGATGATAGGAAGAGTACTACAGGTGGATGCTTCTACCTAAGAAACAACCTTGTGTCTCGGTACAGTAGGAAGCGGAATTATGTGTTCTTATCCACTGCAGAGGCTGAATATGTTGCCCTTGAAAGTTGTTGCACACAACTGCTTTGGATGAACCAAATGCTGAAAGACTATGGATTGAATAGCAAAATTTTGACTGATTTTTGTGATAACAAAAGTGCCTTGGACATATCAAAAAATCATGTCCAACATTCTAGGACAAAACACATTGATATTAGATATCATTTCATTAGGGATCTTGTAGAACAAAAAATTGTGTGTCTGGAATTTGTTGGGACTGAGAATCAATTGGCTGATATATTTACAAAGGCATTAGATTTGGAGAGATTTTCCTCCTTGAGGAAGTCTCTTGGCTTGTGTGATATCTAAGGCTATGAGAACAAATGTGTCTCACATTCTCTAACACATCTGTATATTATCTAACTAAAAAAAATCATGCATTAGCACGAAATATCTCAGTGTGGTCACTTGTGAGTTTTCATCTTTGACATTTTTCTGATCACTTAATTGTGAGCACTTCCTGTTCTTGTTGTCTTTTGATAACTTGATATAATCTTACTAGATATCTCACAGTGGGTGCTTTAAAAAATAATGAGAAACAGTTGCTTCACCCTCAGTATGAAGTCATACCTTCGTGATCAAGTGATTCTCATAAGAAATCTTGAAATCAAACTTGATAAGATCATTGGAAAAAGGGCTATCTTTGGGATTCAAGAAAAGTGAAAGCTACTCAATGAAAATATCCACAATAAAAAATGGGTGGATGCATCCTGGAGGCTGTGCAGATTGGATTATTGCTCATTGACTTTTTGTGATCTAAATGTGTCCCCAAATGTGACTCACATCCAATGCCACATCTGTGAGCTGAGATTTTTTCCTTCACCTGTGTGTTGCATCATGCTAGACATTCTGCATTTTAGGTCATATATGGTGCTTTGTAAATATGCTAGTTAATTTATTTTCTTTCTTAACTTACTCCTTGATTTGACATGCTTTTGATTTCCAATATCTCCCATGAAAAAGAAAAGATGTGTATCAATCATAATTCGAAAAGGAAGGACAATTTTGAAAAGGATTTTTTTTTAAAAGATATGGCTGAAGTATTTTTTGTTTCCATAAAAATCTGTCAAAATCTTGATTTATTCTAATCCCTATTTTATCGAAGGCTGTTGTGTGTAGAAATACCAAAGGGTTATAGCAGTTGGAGGATCTTTGAGGTATTTTGGCTGTGAGAAACCTCTTTGGAGAAGGATTCCTCAATTCAATTGGAAAGGGGGAGTTGTGTGTATTTAATAGGACTCACATCCGTCCCATCCCTTAAACCCTTGATAAATCTCTTTTCCTTCTTCCATAATTGCTCACACACACACGTTCATTAATCTCTCTCTACTGTGCTACCTAACTCGTTTTTTTGCAGTAATGGCGTCTCCAACTCAAATTCGCGAAGAAGGAATTCTAGACATTGAGCCAATTTCAGTCGCCTCAGCTGACACTCCCATTGTCGATCAACCCCCAAAACCTAAATTTACCTACGAGGTACCCCCTTCATCGTCTTCGTCTGAATCTGCCATGGAGGTTCCAACCTCAAAATCCCCCACATTGGAACCCTCGGCCGCTCCATCATCCCCTAATATCCCTGTTCCTCCACCTTCTCCAGCTATTTAACCTTCTGTTGAACCCACATTTGTGGTCCCTGTTCCACATTTAAAAAATCCCTTAACCAAAAAGAGGAAGCTGCCTACCTCTAAACAAATGGGACATTTTGTTAATCCTGCACCCCCAAGGAATCTTCGACGATCTCACAGGGTGAGAAAACCCTTAGAAGCTGACAAGGCCAAAAACTTGAAAAATCCTGGAGGCAAACCTTCCACAGCCATTACCTGTGATGAAGAAGAAGAAGAAGAGGAAGAACAACCCTTAATCAGAACCAGAAATCAACCTACTCCTCCAACTGTTGTCCCTGTTGCTGTTGCTCCTTCTGTTGCTACTCCTCCAGCTGATAAAGATGAGGAACCCCTTGCCAACATCCTCATGGAGCTCAAAGGAAAGAAGAAAATGGTTGAAGCTGATTTGGAGCCAAGTGTTGAAGAGGTTAAAGAGTCTGATGGGAATTCTGAGAGTGATGACACTGCATCTGACGAGAACTATAAGCTGGGTCGTGATGAGTTAGAACAAGAAAAAGAGGATCAATCCCTTGATGCCCTTTCTGATGTTGAACTTGAAGTTGAAAATGCAAAGGAGACCTCACCTTCAAAAGATGTGCCTGCAGATGTGCACACATCCAAACGCACATCCACCAGGCAGAAAGCACAAAAGGATAACTCTAAAACCTTTTCTATCTATACTGCTTTAGAACCTATTTCATTCAGGTTTTTATCTTCTGATGCCTCTGATAGGCATGCTCAGCTAGTGAATAAGGCTTTCATTGTTGAAATGAAAAGAGATAGGGAGACTTTCTCCAAATTGGGCTTAGACAAATTTTTTGAAGAGAGAGGCTTGTTTTTAACTGTTGACCATCCCCTTCCCTTCCTTCCCAAACTGGTTTATGAGTTTTATGCCAATTTGACCAAGGGATTAGACAGACCTTCATCCCCTATGTTTTGTTTAGTCTATGTGAGAGGCAAGTTTATCAATTTTTCTCCCTCTGTGATAAATGATCTCCTGGGCTTAGAGAGTGGGTATGATCAGGTTTGTGATGTATCTGAGGATGAATTGGTTTCTACCATTACCTATGGAAAAGTAGCCTCCTGACCCATCAAGCCAAAAGACTTAGGTAGTGGCTCTCTCACTTATTTATATTGCTTTCTCTATTCCATTCTCACTGCCAACCTCTGCCCTTCCAACACTAAAACCTCTGTCACTAGGGTTCAAGTTGATTTGCTCTATAGTTTGGGTGCTAAGAAGAACATAAATTTTGGTGAGTTTATCTTTAAGAAAATTTGTGGGTATGGTGAATCTCCCTCCAAGAAATGGTCCTTGCCTTACCCTTCTCTCATCTCTCAAATCCTAATTGCTCAAGGTGTGAAGCCTGAAAAAGATGAAGTTAGGGTTGATAAGTTTGAATTGTTCAAAGAATCCAAAACCCTATTGGATGGAAAGCAAAGATTTGTTGATCTCCCACTGGGAGTTGAGCCTGAAATTGTTATGCCAGATGTGGGCACATCCAGTCCCACATCTGTGTCTCATTTTGATGCCCAAATGCAAGACCTGGATGCAGAAATTGCAGTTGCTGAAGCCCTTACCACTGTACTGAATGATCAAATGCAAGCTTCCAAATCCCATGCCAACAACCTCAAAGCTCTCAAGGACAGACTTCTAAGGTGGCATGCAACTCTTTCTGTTCAAAAAGGGAGAGAAGGAAGTGCTGATGTTGTACCTGTTGCTGTTGCTGTTGCTGCTGCTGACTTTTCATCATGGAAATAGTGGGAACTTTGAATTAAGGGAGAGAAGATTTGAATCTTATTTTTGTTTAATCTGTGGTGGTTCTTAAAACAATTTTAATTTCTGTTTTTTCTGCTATTTTAAACAATGGTCTGTAAAACTTAAAACAAGTTGCTGAATGGTTGCTATTGTTATATTTTTAAACTGCAAGTTTTTTTCTAATATGGTTTATGCATTTGTGTGGATGTGTGACACATCTGCACACACATCCATTCAGGGGGAGATTTCGAATTTGAAAATGTTGATCTTGTGATCAAATCATAAATCTTTGGTTTTGACCAGAAAGTCCAAAATAGGGGGAGATTGAAAGCGTGAGTTTTTGGAAACAAAAGTTGTTTCCTTATTTTCTAATTGCATCAAAATTGGTAGGTGATTTTGGAACTTTCATGAAAGATTTATTGTGTCCTACTTTGACAAGGACTTTGTTAATATAGTAAATATCTTTTATTTATGTACATAGTTATTAAATTAGGACTAGCCTACTAACAATCTTTTTCCATGTGAGTGTGATTCATGTTTCCTTGTAGAAATTGGAAAACTCACATAAGGAAAGCATTGGATTTGTGAAGATCTTCTCCAAGGTGCCTATAAATACAAGGAATCAGCACAAGAGAAGACACGGCTTTTCAGAAAGAAAAATACTTCTGTTCTTCACGTTTTCATATTGTTATTTTAGGTTGTGAGTGAAGGTTGTGACATACATCCGAACTCACATCTAGGTTTTAATCAAGTTCTTTGTTTTACTTCTAATTAGAATAGAGTCTACTTGGGAAAGAGAGTCTGTTCTTGTCATAGAAGGTGATTAGAACTTGTTTAGTATTTTCGTTTTTTTTTTTTGTTTTCACTTATTCGTATTTTTTGTAAGCAACAAAAGTTTTAATAGTGAAAAGTTTTTGGGCGTAAGCCTAGTTTGCTGGTTGCAAAACCAGGAGCGTATATAATTCCTGTGTTATTATTTTATTCCGCTGCATTATTTGTGGATGTGTGGACAGTTGTGAGACACATTTGTACTCACATCCGTGAATTGTTGAGTTGTTTGAAGCTTCCTAGCTACACGAAACTTTCACATTGTTCTTGTCCGCTTTCGGAAAAATCATGCACACCCCTAATGCCTAACACCTTTTCATTTAATAACTTATCCTCAGAACCCTCAAACTTTAAACAATTTATTTTTCATTCTCCTTGAATCAACATAGGAGACTACTCTTAAAATAAATAGAAATATGTTAATTAAAATTTAAAGTTTTCCACCATTCTCACACATTCTAACTTTTCCCTTCGCCACATTTTTCTTTATATTTGTGAGTGATGATGGTTCGAGGGGTGATATGTGGCGATAAATGGTGGCAGTAGTAGCAGACGGTGGCAAAAGGTGGTGTGGCAGCAAGAGGTGGCGGCGAGTCGTGGCTGAAGGTGGCCATGGCAGTAGGTGGTGACGAATGTGGTTGCACAGATAACCAACCCAATCATTTATTACCTTTAAATACTAACATTGAAAAAAAATGTTCAATAATGAAAACAGAAAAAAAGTTGGGGACAAAAATAATTTTTATTTCGTAAAATATTAAAAATTAATATGGGTTGAACGATTTAATCAACCTGCATAAGAAAGATAGAAAGAACAGAAGAAGAAAATGAAATAAGGAGGACTTGACAGAGACAAGAAAGAAGGAGAACTCAAGGCAGAAAGAAAGGATGACCCGTATCATATTTAGGTCTCCAGATCATTTTTTTTATTTAACTCAGTACACTCCTATTCCTATGAAAAGATTTCAATTACCTACAACAACTAAGGAAAGATAAATAAAACTTCTATTATATCTCAATCACTCTCCATAATACATGGGATATTTACCTAGGAAAATAGGGAAAGGATATACCAAATTATGTACAAAGTCAAACCGTATAACGTGAGTCCTGGAGAAGATCACGTATCTTTGCTTTCACCCCCCCTCAAGCGAAGTGTCATGGAACTAAGCTGAAGCTTGTCGGAGAGGAGCTGAAAACGAGGAGCAGCAAGGCACTTTGTGAACATGTCCGCCACTTGATCCGAAATGCAATATGGTGAAGCTGAAGGAAACCCCGAAGATGAAGTTCACGAACAAAATGGAGATCGATTTCAATGTGACGAGTTCTAGCGTGAAATACCAGATTTTTGGGCATATGAAGCGCCGAAATGTTATCACAAAAAAGATGCGGTGGTGCGAGAGGAATACAAGTTTACGAAATAGATAAGAGAACCACCGAATTTCAGCAGCTGTGGAGGCCAAGGCCCTATATTCGGCCTCACTACTTGAACGAGATACCGTAAGTTGCTTTTTAGATGACCATGCCACTAGATTAGGGCCAATAAAAACACAGGCACCAGTTGTAGAGCGACGGTTGTCTGGCGAGCCTGCCCAATCGGCATCGGAGAAAGTACAAGTGAAAAATTTGGGGAAGAATGAAAAGATATGCCAAGAGAGGTCGTGCCTTTGAGGAACCAAAATATGCGTTTAACTGCTTGCATATGAGAAGTGCGTGGAGAGTGCATAAACTGCATACCTGGTTAACCGTAAAAGAAAGGTTCGGACGAGTGAGAGTAACATATTGGAGGCCGCCTACCATGCTTCTATAGAGAGTAGCATCGGAAAGTGGGTCTCCGTCATGGGCGGTGAGATGTAGTCCAAGAGCAAGTGGTGTAGGAGCCGATTTGCTCAAGTGCATGTTAAACTTATGGAGAAGATCTGAAGCATATCTCGTTTGGTTTAGATGTAAAAAATTCTCGGTTCGAGTGGCTTCGATATCGAGAAAGAAACTCAGAGGTCCAAGGCGTCTACTCTCAAACGTAGCACGAATAGAGTCAATGACCTTGTTGACCACGGAGGAGTTAGAGCCAGTAGCTATAATATCATCCACGTATACGAGAATGGACACTGTGGTGTCGTGTACATGGAGAATAAATAAGGAAGAATCCGCTCGGCTGTTAAAGAAACCCAGGGAAAGAAGGAAGTCATGTAGTCGACGTAACCATGCATGAGGGGACTGCTTAAGTCCATAAAGCAGGATGAAGGCGACATACATGAGTAGGTTGATGTGGATCAACAAACCCCGGTGGTTGGGACATATACACCTCCTCAGTTAGAATCCCATTCAGAAAGGCATTCCGAACATCAAGTTGTTCAATAGGCCACTTACGAGAATGAGCAATGGAAAGAATTGAATGAATGGTTGTAGGTTTATTGACGGGACTAAACGTCTCATCATAATTAACTCCCTCTTGTTGTGTGTATCCCTGAGCCACCAGTCTTGCTTTATAGCATTCAAGAGATCCGTCGGCTTGTCGCTTGACTTTATAAATCCACCTACTGCCAATGACATTATGACTTTGTGGACGGGGAACAAGAGACCATGTACTATTTTTCCGTAGAGCTATAATCTCATCTTGCATTGCTTGTTGCCAGTGTGCAAAAGGTGCAGCCTGTTTGAAAGTCTTTGGTTCGAAGAACGGAGAATCTAAAGTTGTTGCACTAAGTGCGAAGTGGTGTTTCGGGCGAAATACTCCAGATTTGGATCTAGTCTGCATTGGATGAGAGCTAATAGCAGACGGTTGGGCAGCTTGTTGTGGAGGAACAGACTCGGTGGGCTGATCCGGAGGTGGAGTGGACTCAGCGGGTGGATCCGGCCCAACCTGATTAGTCGCAACTTGATTTAAAGAAAATTGAACCCGACTGGTGTGGACTTGAGGTCTGCTGGAAGGAAGAGCTGGAGCCGAATGTGGGCTGGAGGCGGCACATGGGCTAGTTGTAGCACATAGGCTACTGGGCTGTTGAGAAGACCCAATTTCGGTTGGTTCCAGCAGTGTTGTTGAGGAGTTCAACATAGGATCAGAACAGGCCGGATGAGATACTGACCTAGTAGTTGGAGCAGTGGAAGTAATTGTTGAGATGGCCTGGTGATCATTGTGTTGCTGAGTTTGACTTGGAATAGTTGTTGCAAAATTATTCTTCACATAGAAAAAATGTTGCTCATCAAACAAAACATGGCGAGATATATATATTTGACCCGTGACAGGATTAAAACACCTATATCCTTTTCGCATTTGATCATACCCCAAAACACACACGGAGTTGATTTAAGCATCAATTTGTGTCGATTATAAGGAACGAGATCTGGGGAACACGTACACCCAAAAGTTTTGAGAAATGGTAATCCGAAGTGCGTTGCCTCAATTTCTCATAAGGAGAAATAAAATTAAGTTGACGCATAGGCTACCTATTTATGAGGAACACAGCTGTGGAAAACGACTCGAGCCAAAATTTTTGTGAGACATTGGATTGGGCAAGAAGACATAGACCCATTTCTACAATATGACGGTGTTTACGCTCAACCACCCCATTTTGTTGGGGCGTGTATGGACATGAGGTCCGATGACTAATACCATTTTTTACCAAGAAAGCATCAAATTGTCTGTTAATAAATTCACCCCCTCCATCAGTCTGAATAGTTTTGACAGTGTGAACAACAGAAATCTTATTTGACAGTTGATTTTCAATAAGAATTTTGAATTTAGAGAAAACTGTTAATACATCAGACTTATGGTATAATGGAAAAAGCCAAACATATCGAGAAAATTCATCTACAATAGACAGATAATATTTAAAACCAGAAACAGAGGGAACGGTAGATGGTCCCCAAACATCCAAATGCAATAAGGCTAATGGTTTCTTAGAATTAAAATTACGAGGTTCAAACGGAAGATTACAAGATTTGCCTAACGGGCAAAAATGACACATATCCTTTTTATTAACAGGACCGCTAACCGGAAGCCTGATTTTATTGACTAAACACTGAAAGATATGAGAAGAAGGGTGCTATAAACGGGCATGCCAAGTGGAGGAAGAAGCACGTTTCCCGATCAACGCCAAAGAGTTTACGCGTGAACTGGGAACAAAAGACAGAGTGTAAAGGTCCCCAGAGTTACTTCCAGAAAGGATAGTCCTCTTGGTATGGTTATCCTTCACGCAGAAACCAAACGCAGTTAGTTCAAAAAAGCAGTTATTGTCTAAACAAAACTTGCGAATTGAAAGTAACGAACGACTAATATTTGGAACATGCAAGACATTATTCATAACGAAATTGTGATTATGAACAGAAAATCGAGTGGAACCAATATGAGCAATAGGAATAGATGCACCATTAGCAACAACAATCGAGTCATTACCTGAGTATGGAGAAGACTGGTGCAGGATATCGGAATCGGATGTCATGTGATTAGTCGGCCCGAAATCAAGAACAAACGAGATGGGAGTCATAGGCGACGAACCACTAGGAGAATTCATATGGTGTTGTGGGTAATACTGATATAAGCAAAATTACCACGTTGATAGCAAGTGGTTGCTTCGTGATCGGGTTTCTTACAAAGCTGGCATGTCACTGAGTTTGGATCTGGGCTTAGGAAAGGGTTTGGTGGATGGTAGGGTACAGTAGCAGGTGGGGTGTAAGGCCGAAAAGGTTGGAATTGTGTGGGAAATGGCAAGAGTCCTTGGCCTTAGTTCCTGTTACGATTACCCTTTCTGTTGCGATTAGCTCCGCCCCCTCGGTTTTGGCTAGGATTGAAGAAGAAACCCCCCTGGTGAGGTTGTCCAAAAGACCGAGAACCCCCATGATAGTGCTGGTTCGGTACATGTGGCTGTGGAGGTGTGGGTTTGGGTTTTTTCGGTTCTTTTGCAGCTGCAAGAGCACTGACAGTAGGAGAGATTTTCGTGGCAAATTTATGCTGAAGGGTTTCCTTCTGGAGTAGAAGATCCTTTAGGTCATCGATAGTAGTGAAACCTCTTGAATTTTGAGTTGTTATAAACTCCTTGTACGTATGACCCAAACCACCAAGTATCCTACTGCAAAGGTTTTGGGTGGAAACAGCTTCACCCGCATGAGAAAGGGAATGGGAGATGGTCTTGGCACGAAGGATGTAATCCTGAATAGTCATGCCAGGGGAAAGATGCAGATCGTGGAGCTCCTCTTAGAGCTTTTGGATATGAATAGTAGAGGCAACGCCAAACTCTTTGGCAAGAAGGTCCCATGCCTCTGGTGCCATGGTACAAGGGTTTACATGAGGCTGAATTTCAGGTGTAACAGTGGCTTTTATCCATCCGAGGACGAATCGAGAGGTGTGGACAAAAGCTTCATAGGCTGGATTTTCAGAGGTTGTGTTATCGGCTTTGACAAGGGTTTGGGAGGGTGGTATTTTATCTGTGACTACATTGGTAAGGTAATGGATTTCCAACATGGATAGGAAGAGGGAACTCCAATTTTGGTAATTCTCATTCGACAATCGACTGTGTCCCATATACGATTGAAAGTTGAAGAGAATAGGGAGTCCATGTTTGTTGCGAGGATTAACTTACTAAGGATCGACGGTAACCATGGTTTTCGATGCTTCATCACTCATGGCTATATTGAAGTTGCTATTGATACCATGAACGATTTAATCAACCTGCATAAGAAAGATAGAAAGAACAGAAGAAGAAAATGGAAGAATGAGGACTTGACAGAGACAAGAAAGAAGGAGAACTCAAGGCAGAAAGAAAGGATGACCCGTATCACATTTAGGTCTCCAGATCTTTTTTTATTTATATAACTCTGTACACTCCTATTCCTATGAAAAGATTTCAATTACCTACAACAACTATGGAAAGATAAATAAAACTTCTATTCTATCTCAATTACTCTCCATAATACATGGGATATTTACCTAGGAAAATAGTGAAAGGATATACCAAAATATGTACAAAGTCAAACCGTATAACGTGAGTCTTGGAGAAGATCACGTATCTTTGCTTTCATGGGTGACATAAATTAGTATTTTTAGTCATTTGGGATGCTTACTCCGCTCCATATGAGCAAAAATATTACTATCATCTTGCCAATTAAGCTTGAATTAACAGACATTTGAACGACTCCTCAATAAAAAGATCATAGAAAATAAATAAAAATTTGGTCTTATGAAAAATACGTTTTTTTAGTGATTAGGAAAAATATGTTTTTAAATGGGTTGTGACATTTTTCTAAATAAATGAAACTTCATGCACGATAACATTTTCGTAAATACGTGGGACTTCGAGCGAGCTGAGACTCAAAAACCATATAATTGGTAAACACTACAACTTGTGCAAAACAACACTACAACTGTTGCTAAAAAAATTACAATTGACGCTAAAATGCTAAAATACTAAAACGCTAGGATTGACGCTCAACAAACACTCTCACTCACTAGCGATAAAAAAACACATGAACTGACATAATAAGATACTTGCATCGACACTACCAGTTTGAGTGATAAAAATTACTAGTGCATTTTAAGAGTGCTAGTGCATGTGTTTAAAAGGGTCAAATCATGTGTGTTCGGAATGGCAGTGATAATGTTTGAGATGGTTGCAGTGTTAAATAGTGTCAGTACATTTGTTTTGTTGATACTAAGGCTGGCAAAATTTTCCATTCCGTATCAACCAACTCGTGTACCAACCGTACCAATTATAATTGGTACGTGACAATTGGTATACCGAAATATTGGTACGGTACTACCGTATCAATTATGTCAAATTGGTTGGTACTCGGTACAGAAATTTAAATTGGTTGGTATACGAGTACCAATTGTAATTTTTTAAAATATTAATTTATATATATATATATATATATATATATATATATATATATATATATATATATATATATATATATATATATATATATATATATATATATATATATATATATATATATATATATATATATGTTATTTACTTAATTGACCCTAACCCAACCCACACCCACTAACCCTAACTCTCAGTCTCTCAGTTCTCACACAACAACACAATCGCTCTCTCTCTCTCTCTCTCTCCCTCTCGATTTCTTCCTCGCGACAGATTAGGGTTAGCGTCGCTGCCGCCAACTCCAATCCATCCCATAACGACACCACCAGTCTTGATTTAGCGACGCTGCAACAAGGTATTTCGTCCCTTGGCTTCTCAATCTTTCAAGTCTATTTTCTATCCCTTTCTCCCTTCCAATGCCATGGGATAAGATGTAATCTTCTTTGTTTATTCTCCCTTCCAGTAATACATTGGATTAAGGACTAAAGTTCTGTATTTCTATCCCTTTCCCCCTTCCAGTTGTATTAATAAAGACAGCTTGAAGATTTCAGGTTGCATCTCATCCTCTGCTTGCCGCAATGTTTCAAAGTTGATATTTTAATTTTTAAGTAATGGGATTGTCCAATACCGAAACAAAATCGCATAGAAGGTTTTAAAATAAGCAAAATATAAGGAGCAGAACACGTTAGATATTGGATAAATGATAAAGCTAAAATCAAAACAACAGATGAAATGCTATTATTTTAAAAGACGAGTTTTGCAAATTATAAATGATCAATTGTAGAATATAATATGATAAATTAGTAATATAGATGAGTTCATTATCTATTAGTTCCAGCGGCCTGTATCTACAAGAGATATTGATAATAGAAAAAAAGAACTTACCAGCATACTTGGTGCTACAAAAGCTCCATATATGCTAACAAACATGCGCAAAATAAAATTGTTCTCTAGCACATCATCCTGCCATGAAAGCAAGATTAATTATCTTATCATACATTGTAACAAAGAATAATGTCCTCTTCTATGTTTATAAAAATGTACTCCGACTTATTGTTATTATTATTTTTATAATTTTTATTGTAACAAAGAATAATTTACATTGTAACAAAGAATAATTTTTTAATTTTTATTGTTATTATTATTTTTATAAAAATTGTTATTTTTATATATACATTTGGTATAGTCCCGTACCAACCGAGTACCTACCGTACCAACTTAGTTGGTATACCGACTTAGTCGATTGGTACTGGTATATATTTTCATGTACCAAGTTAAACTTGGTAGGTACATGGTATAGCAAAATATAATTGGTATACCTACCAAGCCACCCCTAGTTGATACCAGTCCATGTGTTTTTTAGTGCAAGTCCATGTGTTAAAATGTGTCATGTTCAGAATGCCAACTGCAGTTTTGAAAAGTGTTCGAAAGAAGTTTCAATTATTTACAAAAGCGTCACCGTGCGTTTTTAAAAAAAGTTTCAGTTAGTTACTTCAGGGCAACTCTAGTGATAGTACTTGTTCCATAGGTATCAAATTCAAATTTTGATACTTACGGAACACTTTTTACATGGTATCAAAAACCATTTTCAATCATAGGTATCAAATTTTTAGTATGAAAATAATTTTTTGATAGTTATTAACTTTATTAATATTTTTAACATATAAATAATTTCAAAATATAATCATTATTTTAATTAATTATTTTTTAATTAAAATAATTATTTTATAAATAATTATATATAAAAAAAATTAATTATAAATTATTTTTCAAATTATTTAATTGTAAATAATACTTTAGCATAATAATTAATAATTTTATAATATGATAAATAATAGTATTGCATTATGTTTAACAATTAAAAGCTCTAACAAAGAAATCAAAATTTGATGTGGTACTAAGTAAGTAAGGTAGCAAATTGTTCCCCTTGCTTAGTCCTTTGTTTTTGAGAATTGTTATTCACCCCCGCACATTTACTTAATATCCCCGCAATACAATTTTCAAAAAATGCTATTAATTGAAATGACTCTATTACCCTCACTAATGTTATACACCCGCAATTGAAATTTATTTTCTTTTAAGGGAGTTAACTTGAAATTTCTAAATAATAAAGATTAAAATAATTTTATTTTCAAAATTTAAACTAAAACTAATTTTTTTTTGAAGAAATAAATAATTATTTCATTGATTTACAAAGAGCCCAGGCAGAAATTAATAATTTTAAAGACCAAATTCCCTTCCCCAAAACCCAATTCATTTCTCAGTGACTCAGTCCTTCTTTCTCTCTTTCCCGTTCAATTCAACTAAGAAACCCACCATCATCTTCACTGTCGCTCCGTTTTCTTCTTCCAGGCGTCCACACCCACCATCTTCCTCCTTCCAGCGTCGATGTCCACCCTCCTCACCAACGTCGCCCCCTCCCTGTCTCATCTCAGTCTATCATACACCCCTTCAAGATCGATCCCCTATACTGATTCGACGATGCCTCTGTAGCTCCTCTCCCTCTTATCTCTCTCTCTCTCACTCTCCCTCTTACCAGATCAAATTTTGAAATCAGATCTGAAATGTTGGTGGTGATTTTGAAATTAATAATATTTGGGTTTTCTTGCCTTGCGGGGGTATTAATGAAATAATTATTTATTTCTTAAAAAAAAAATTAGTTTTAGTTTCAATTGCGGGTGTACATTAGTATTAGTGAGGGTAATAGAGTCATTTCAATTAATGGCATTTTTTTGAAAATTGTATTGCGGGGGTATTAAGTAAATGTGCGGGGTGAATAACAATTCTCTTGTTTTTTCTACTAGATTGACTCCCGTGCGATGCACGGGGCATTACTATATATTCAAAAGAAAAAAAATTGAACTAAAATAAACCAAAAAATCAATTCGTTTATACATTATGGAATACTTTCAGAAAGACTACATTGTCAGTACATAAAAATTAGAAAACAAAAAAATAGGAATAAAACAAAAATTATAAGGAATACGCATTTCTCTATATACAATTCTGTAATATTTTATCATTGAAGAAAGTAAATAAAACACACGAACATGTTTATCACATACGAAATAAGGTATTGAAATTAGTAAAAAAAAAAATTGAAGATTGGAAATCTAGATAAAAAAAAAGTGATATTTTATTTCTTTTTAATAAAGAGAAATTTTTAAATAAACGGCCCATTGTCGGCGCGTGAAGTAAACGCGCCAGAGAAATGTCGAAATTGGCCTTCTTTTTAAAATTTATTAATATTTTATTTACTATGCTTCAAAATTTTTTTATTTAAAATTAAATAAATTTTTTGATATATCGAACTAAAATAAACACAATAACCATATTACCCCATCTCACTTATTAAATAGAAACCAAAATCCACATTCATCACAATCCCCTATATATAAAAATTATTATTATATTAAATAACCATATTTACTTTATAAATACACAATTGTTTCATTTATAAAAATTTAACACCATTCCAACTCATCATCCTATTCCCCATCACTTTTATTTTATTTTATATTCTTTATTTTTATGATCTTTAAAATTATTATTATTATCATTTATAATTAAAAATAAATACTTCACACTTATTTAATTTTTACTAAAAAGATATTGAAGAAAATGAAAATTAACAAAAGATAATTAATAAATTTATATTTAAAAAAGAGGCTTTTTTTCTCTCTGTCCAAATCAAATGAAAGAAGTATCTATTTAAAGAGAAACAAAAATTATGAATTTCGGAGTTAAAAAAAGTTTAAAAAAAATAATTTATTATAAAATAATTGAGGGTTAAGAAAGCGGATGTAAAAAAAATCGATAATTCATCCAGCCAATCAAATGGCAACACGTGTCAAAATTTAAAATTTAAATTTTAAATTTTAAATTTTAAATTTTAAATTTTAAATTTTAAATTTTAAATTTTAAATTTTAAATTTTAAATTTTAAATTTTAAATTTTAAATTTTAAATTTTAAATTTTAAATTTTAAATTTTAAATTTTAAATTTTAAATTTTAAATTTTAAATTTTAAATTTTAAATTTTAAATTTTAAATTTTAAATTTTAAATTTTAAATTTTAAATTTTAAATTTTAAATTTTAAATTTTAAATTTTAAATTTTAAATTTTAAATTTTAAATTTTAAATTTTAAATTTTAAATTTTAAATTTTAAATTTTAAATTTCAAATTTCAAATTTTAAATTTCAAATTTTAAATTTTAAATTTTAAATTTCAAATTTCAAATTTTACACAATGATTTTATTATTTATACATATTCGAAATCATTTCAACTCATCATCCTATACCCCATCACTTTTATTTTATTTTGTATTATTTTTTTTATTATTGAAATTATTATTATTATAATTATAATTTATATTTAAAAAAATTACTTCACACTTAATTAAATTTATAATTTTTTTACTTATACTCCCTCCGTCCCAATAAAAGCTTCACTAATTACCCAAAAGGGCGTCCCGTTACAAGCTTCACCTTTCCTTTTTAGG
This sequence comes from Adenophora triphylla var. japonica, assembly GCA_022495995.1. Classification (NCBI taxonomy): domain Eukaryota; kingdom Viridiplantae; phylum Streptophyta; class Magnoliopsida; order Asterales; family Campanulaceae; genus Adenophora; species Adenophora triphylla. The sequence goes on along the minus strand of JAFEMH010006195.1, from coordinate 18,046 downwards.
CAAAGAATCTTTACTATTTCCTCCACCCATTCTCTCTCCTACATTATTTTAATACTCAAAACACCATTATAATTTACTATTCCCTCCACTAATTCTCTCTCCTATTTTCAAATTACACTCACAATATTTTTTTTTCACTCTCATTTCCATACTTTGCGTGCCCACCCAAAAGGGTGAAGCACTTATTGGGACGGAGGGAGTATATGATAATAAAAAAATTATTTAACCATATATTCTTTGAAAATACAAAAAAAAAAAAAAAATTTAAATGGGCCAATCGCATAGGCCAAGGCCATGGGCAAGGGCCATGGCCGGCCAAATTACATAGCCTAGGCAAGGTTGAGCAATATATTAGGAAATATATTAGGAAGGGATACCATTTTAGTTTGATTTGTAATCAATGTGGGATAAAGTCATCTAGGTCACGCCCAAGGCCAAGGACCAAGGCCACGGCCGGCCAAGGCAAGGCCAAGGCAGGCCAAGGCCAAGGCCCATGTCCAATTTCTATTTTTTATTATTTATTTTTTTTTACAAATAAATAATATCTTAATATTATATTTTTTTTTGTATAAAAATATTATTTATTTTTGACAAATAATAAAAATAAGTGGCAATATTTTTTTGATATATATACATATAAATTTATGAAATATTTTGACAAATTTAAAATTATTATTTTGAAATATTTATTTTGACAAATATATATATATACATATCTATATATATAGTATGCTCCCTCCGTCCCAATAAAAGCTTCACTAATTACCCAAAAGGGCGTCCCGTTACAAGCTTCACCTTTCCTTTTTAGGCAAAAAATCTTTACTATTTCCTCCACTCATTCTCTCTTACATTATTTTAATACTCACAACACCATTATAATTTACTATTCCCTTCACTAATTCTCTCTCCTATTTTCAAATTACACTCACAACATTTTTTTTTCCCTCTCATTTCCATAATTTGCGTGCCCACCCAAAAGGGTGAAGCACTTATTGGGACGGAGGGAGTATATTAAATAATCATATATACTTGGTAAATACAAAATTAATTTAAAAAAATAATCATATATACTTGGTAAATACACAATGATTTTATTTATACATATTCGAAATCATTTCAACTCATCATCCTATACCCCATCACTTTTATTTTATTTTGTATATTTTTTATTATTGAAATTATTATTATTATTATTATTATTATTTATAATTAATAAAATTACTTCACACGTAATTAAATTTTTAATTTTTTTATTATATATGATAATAAAAAAATTATTTAATCATATATTATTTGTAAATACAAAAAAAAAATAAAAAATTTAATGGGCCAAGGCCATGGGCAAGGGCCACGGCCGCCCAAATTGACATTGCTATGGCCAGCTTCATCATTATATAGGGCAGGAGAATTTTTTTTTTTGGTTTCAAACCAATGTGGGATAAACTCCCTTACAGGCAACGGCCAAGGCCAAGGCCGGCCAAGGCCGAGCCACGGCCAAGGCCAAGGCCGGCCAAGGCCGAGCCACGGCCAAGGCCAAGGCAGGCCAAGGCCGGCCAAGGCCAAGGCCCATGTCCAATTTCTATGTTTTTATTTTATTTTTTTCAAATAAATAATATCTTAATATTATATATTTTTTTTTGTATAAAAATAAGTGGCAATATTTTTTTGATATATATATAAATTTATGAAATATTTTGACAAATTTAAAATTATTATTTTGAAATATTTATTTTGTCAAATATATATATATACATATCTATATATATAGTATACTCCCTCCGTCCCAATAAAAGCTTCACCTTTCCTTTTTAGGCAAAGAATCTTTAATATTTTCTCCACTCATTCTCTCCTACATTATTTTAATACTCACAACACCATTATAATTTACTATTCCCTCCACTAATTCTCTCTCCTATTTTCAAATTACACTCACAACATTTTTTTCCCTCTCATTTCCATAATTTGCGTGCCCACCCAAAAGGGTGAAGCACTTATTGGGACGGAGGGAGTATATTAAATAATCATATATACTTGGTAAATACAAAATTAATTTAAAAAAATAATCATATATACTTGGTAAATACACAATGATTTTATTTATACATATTCGAAATCATTTCAACTCATCATCCTATACCCCATCACTTTTATTTTATTTTGTATTATTTTTTTTATTATTGAAATTATTATTATTATTATAATAATTTATAATTAATAAAATTACTTCACACGTAATAAAATTTTTAATTTTTTTTATTATATATGATAATAAAAAAATTATTTAATCATATATTATTTGTAAATACAAAAAATTTTTTTTTTTTAATGGGCCAATCGCATGGGCCAAAGCCATGGGCAATGGCCACGGCCGGCCAAATTGACGTTGCTATGGCCAGCTTCATCATTATATAGGGCAGGAGAAATTTTTTTTTTTGGTTTCAAACCAATGTGGGATAAACTCCCTTACATGCAACGGCCAAGGCCAAGGCCCATGTCCAATTTCTATTTTTTTTTTCAAATAAATAATATCTTAATATTATTTTTTTTTGTATAAAAATATTATTTATTTTTGACAAATAATAAAAATAAGTGGCAATATTTTTTGGATATATATATAAATTTATGAAATATTTTGACAAATTTAAAATTATTATTTTGAAATATTTATTTTGACAAATATATATATATACATATCTATATATATATAGTATACTCCCTCCGTCCCAATAAAAGCTTCACTAATTACCCAAAAGGGCGTCCCGTTACAAGCTTCACCTTTCCTTTTTAGGCAAAGAATCTTTACTATTTCCTCCACTCATTCTCTCCTATATTATTTTAATACTCACAACACCATTATAATTTACTATTCCCTCCACTAATTCTCTCTCCTATTTTCAAATTACACTCACAACATTTTTTTTTCCCTCTCATTTCCATACTTTGCGTGCCCACCCAAAAGGGTGAAGCACTTATTGGGACGGAGGGAGTATATTAAATAATCATATATACTAGGTAAATACAAAATTAATTTTAAAAAATAATCATATATACTTGGTAAATACACAATGATTTTATTTATACATATTCGAAATCATTTCAACTCATCATCCTATACCCCATCACTTTTATTTTATTTTGTATTATTTTTTTTATTATTGAAATTATTATTATTATTATAATTTATAATTAATAAAATTACTTCACACGTATAAAATTTTTAATTTTTTTTATTATATTTGATAATAAAAAAATTATTTAATCATATATTATTTGTAAATACAAAAAAAAAAAAAAAATTTAATGGGCCAATCGCATGGGCCAAGGCCATGGGCAAGGGCCACGGCCGGCCAAATTGACATTGCTATGGCCAGCTTCATCATTATATAGGGCAGGAGAAATTTTTTTTTTTGGTTTCAAATCAATGTGGGATAAACTCCCTTACAGGCAACGGCCAAGGCCAAGGCAGGCCAAGGCCGGCCAAGGCCAAGGCCCATGTCCAATTTCTATTTTTTTTTTTCAAATAAATAATATCTTAATATTATTTTTTTTTTTGTATAAAAATATTATTTATTTTTGACAAATAATAAAAATAAGTGACAATATTTTTTGGATATATATATAAATTTATGAAATATTTTGACAAATTTAAAATTATTATTTTGAAATATTTATTTTGACAAATATATATATATACATATCTATATATATATAGTATACTCCCTCCGTCCCAATAAAAGCTTCACTAATTACCCAAAAGGGCGTCCCGTTACAAGCTTCACCTTTCCTTTTTAGGCAAAGAATCTTTACTATTTCCTCCACTCATTCTCTCCTATATTATTTTAATACTCACAACACCATTATAATTTACTATTCCCTCCACTAATTCTCTCTCCTATTTTCAAATTACACTCACAACATTTTTTTTTCCCTCTCATTTCCATACTTTGCGTGCCCACCCAAAAGGGTGAAGCACTTATTGGGACGGAGGGAGTATATTAAATAATCATATATACTAGGTAAATACAAAATTAATTTTAAAAAATAATCATATATACTTGGTAAATACACAATGATTTTATTTATACATATTCGAAATCATTTCAACTCATCATCCTATACCCCATCACTTTTATTTTATTTTGTATTATTTTTTTTATTATTGAAATTATTATTATTATTATAATTTATAATTAATAAAATTACTTCACACGTATAAAATTTTTAATTTTTTTTATTATATTTGATAATAAAAAAATTATTTAATCATATATTATTTGTAAATACAAAAAAAAAAAAAAATTTAATGGGCCAATCGCATGGGCCAAGGCCATGGGCAAGGGCCACGGCCGGCCAAATTGACATTGCTATGGCCAGCTTCATCATTATATAGGGCAGGAGAAATTTTTTTTTTTGGTTTCAAATCAATGTGGGATAAACTCCCTTACAGTAACTACTAAGGCCAAGGCAGGCCAAGGCCGGCCAAGGCCAAGGCCCATGTCCAATTTCTATTTTTTTTTTTCAAATAAATAATATCTTAATATTATTTTTTTTTGTATAAAAATATTATTTATTTTTGACAAATAATAAAAATAAGTGACAATATTTTTTGGATATATATATAAATTTATGAAATATTTTGACAAATTTAAAATTATTATTTTGAAATATTTATTTTGACAAATATATATATATACATATCTATATATATATAGTATACTCTATATTAAATAATCATATATACTTGGTAAATACAAAATTAATTTAAAAAAATTATCATATATACTTGGTAAATACACAATGATTTTATTATTTATACATATTCGAAATCATTTCAACTCATCATCCTATACCCCATCTCTTTTATTTTATTTTTTTTATTATTGAAATTATTATTATTATTATTATAATTATAATTTATATTTAAAAAAATTACTTCACACTTAATTAAATTTATAATTTTTTTACTTATATATGATAATAAAAAAATTATTTAATCATATATTCTTTGTAAATACAAAAATATTTTTTTTTTTTTAAATGGGTCAATCGCATAGGCCAAGGCCATGGGCAAGGGCCATGGCCGGCCAAATTACATAGCCTAGGCAAGGTTGAGCAATATATTAGGAAGGGATACCATTTTAGTTTGGTTTGTAATCAATGTGGGATAAAGTCATCTAGGCCACGCCCAAGGCCAAGGGCCAAGGCCACGGCCGGCCAAGGCAAGGCCAAGGCCAAGGCCCATGTCCAATTTCTATTTTTTTTTTCTTTTTTTACAAATAAATAATATCTTAATATTATATATTTTTTTTTGTATAAAAATATTATTTTTTTTTGATAAATAATAAAAATAAGTGGCAATATTTTTTTGATATATATATAAATTTATGAAATATTTTGACAAATTTAAAATTATTATTTTGAAATATTTATTTTGACAAATATATATATATATACATATCTATATATATAGTATACTCCCTCCGTCCCAATAAAAGATTCACTAATTACCCAAAAGGGCGTCCTGTTAGAAGCTTCACATTTCCTTTTTAGGCAAACAATCTTTACTATTTCCTCCACTCATTCTCTCTCCTACATTTTTTTAATACTCACAACACCATTATAATTTACTATTCCCTCCACTAATTCTCTCTCCTATTTTCAAATTACACTCACAACATTTTTTTTCCCTCTCATTTCCATAATTTGCGTGCCCACCCAAAAGGGTGAAGCACTTATTGGGACGGAGGGAGTATATTAAATAATCATATATATTTGGTAAATACAAAATTAATTTAAAAAAATAATCATATATACTTGGTAAATACACAATGATTTTATTTATACATATTCGAAATCATTTCAACTCATCATCCTATACCCCATCACTTTTATTTTATTTTATATTATTTTTTTATTGAAATTATTATTATTATTATTATAATTTATAATTAAAAAAATTACTTCACTTAATTAAATTTTTAATTTTTTTAATTATATATGATTAAATTTTTAATTTTTTTAATTATATATGATAATAAAAAAATTATTTAATCATATACTCCCTCCGTTCCAGCCCACTGTAAACAAAAAAAAATGGCACACCAATTAAGGAATATTATTAAGATAATGAAAATGTGTGGTAGAAAATGAAGAGAGAGAATGAGTGGAGTAAATAGTAGGTTGGTTGAATAAATTGTGTGGTGGAGAATGAGTGGAGTTAATGAGTGGGTGGGGTAGGGATAATATAAAATATTAAAAGACATTCCATTTATGGCAGTTTATACTGGGCTGGAACGGACCAAAAGGGAAATAAATTTACACTGAGCTGGGACGGAGGGAGTATTCTTTGTAAATACAAAAAATTTTTTTTTTTTTTTTAATGGGCCAATCTTATGGGCCAAGGCCATGGGCAAGGGCCACGGCCGGCCAAATTGACATTTCCATGGCTTCATCATTATATAGGGCAGGAGAAATTTTTTTTTTGGTTTCAAACCAATGTGGGATAAACTCCCTTACAGCCAAGGCCAAGGCCTTTTGCCCTTTTTAATTGCAATTTTGCCATGTTGTGAAAAGACGAAAATGCCCCTCATAGCCCCTTTAATTACCAAAACCTTATTATTATAGATTATAGATATAGATTGGAGATGCTAGTACTTCAATGGTGTATATAGGTAACCGACGACGCCCCCAGTTGGGTTTTCCCTCGACACGGCCTAATTGACGCCTCATAGCTATTCAACTGAAAACGCCCACCACACAACTACAGTCTCGGCATCTTCATGCAAAGTATGATCTTTTAGAACAACTCTGGATTCTGTCCCTTTTAAGGTACGGTCTCAGGAATCAATTCTTCCATGTTTCATTTATTTGGTTCCCTTCTGCTCATGTAAAGTTCAGTTTATGTGAATTACTTTAATTTTTTGTTTTATGCACCTAAGCTGTTCGATATATTGTCTACCTCAACATTTGATGTTAAAACTCAATTTTGATGGTTGTCAATATAACCTCATCAATCAGATGAATTTTCATGCATTAAATATTTAAATTACTGTATGTTTTATCAAATATATACTCCCTCCGTCCCACGTGAGATAGGACTTATTTCATTTTTCGTCCGTCCACCTGAGTGTGGACTATCCAAAAATGGCAAAAAAAATATTTACTATTTCATCCACTCATTCTCTCTCCTACTTTACTTTTACACTCACAAAACCAATCAACTTACTATTTCTCCCACTCATTTTCTCTCCTATTTAATTTTTCATACTCACATACACCATCTTCCACTATTTATCTCTCCTACTTTTCCTTACTTTGTGTGCCCAAAATTTTGGTCCACACTCACGTGGGACGGAGGGAGTATATACCTCCTTCTCATAAAACCTTACCTATTTTGCTATTTTGGGCGTCCCACTTTAAAAAGTCACACTTTCCTAAAAAGAAAACTTTATAATACTTCTTTATTCATGAGACCCACTTGTCATACTCACAACAACTATCCACTTACTATTCTCTACCCCACTTTCTCTCTCCTACCCACTCACAACTCATACTTTAATAACATTATATATATTCACTCCTTATTTTCCGTTCTCAACAGTAAACGAGTAAGGTAATGTGGGATGGAGGGAGTATATATTTGATAAGTACTGTAACTTGTACTTGATTAGAGTATTGATAAAAAGAACAAGTCATTACTTTGACTTGATGTAAATTTCTATCGGTAGTGTACCCACAATTTGAAGTTTAATTACTCACATTCCCATGATCTTGCCTTGCCCTCTAATCAATCAACTAAACAAATATATTACTCCATTAATGCACTAAATTACTCACTGATTGAATGAATTTTCAATGTAAAAGAGCACAATGGGCATCTCTTCTCCACAAAAGGAGAGTTGACCTTCCAATCATCAGAAACTCTACTCAATAGCCGTTCAATTTTTTTGGGTCTTTCCATTTTCTGATAAAATCACTCTGATAACCAGGAATTCCCATTACAGTACGTACAATGACACCAGTAACCTCTTCATACTTGAGGTCAAGTTCAAACATCATGGGACGATGGACCTACGATGTATTCTTGAGTTTCAGGGGTGAAGACACCCGCAAAAACTTTGTGGATCATCTCTTCACGGCCTTGGAAATCAGAGGTATCTACACCTTTAAAGATGATCAAAGGCTCTCGACCGGAGGGCCCATCTCCGAACAACTCCCGGCAGCTATCGAAGAATCCAGGTTTGCTATTGTCGTCTTTTCTGAAAATTATGCGGATTCAGCATGGTGCTTGGACGAGCTGGTGCATATAAGGGACTGCAGGATTGAAATTCGTCAGTTTGTCATTCCTGTATTTTACAATGTCGATCCTTACGTAGTACGGAGACAAAAGGAGAGTTTTGGAGTAGCATTTAGAAGACATGAATCACGATACGAGAATGAAAAGATTCAAAGGTGGAAGGATGCATTGTTTGATGTAGCAGGTCTTTCGGGGTTCGATGTATCACACACTGCAAACGGGTACATTCTAATTTAATAAATACTAGACATTCAACTCACTAATTTATACTCCCTCCGTCCCATTAAGCTTAAGAAAAAGTGAAATGGCGCGGGAATTAAGGAATATTATTATAGTATTAGGAGAGAGAATGAGTGGAAGAAGTGTTGTGAGTGTGAAAAATTAAATAGGAGAGAGAATGAGTGGAGGGAATAGTAAATTATAATGTGTTGTGAGTATTAAAATAATGTAGGGGAGAGAATGAGTGGAGAGAATAGTGATTTAAGGTTTCCATTTTGGGATTTCTTAAGACTTATGGGACGCCCAAAATGGAAAGTTTTCTTAAGACTTATGGGACAGAGGGAGTATATATTATAAGTCATAATTTAGCTATTTAGTTCTGCAATAGCATGGTGTTTTATTTTTTCCCTATTGTATTGAAAAGGATTTCCTTGTAGAGGTCTTCTGTTAGGGCATATATACATGGACATCTAAGTTGAGGCAACGAGATGTTAATTTGCAAGTCATTTTGACATGCTAAAGGGTTGAATTACCATAGCTCTGTCAGTCGTATGCGCGATCTCAACATGTTAGTTATTATCTTTCATTTACAGGCATGAATCAGAGTGTATCACAAAAATTGTTGAAGAGATTTCTAGCAAATGCAGACCAATTCTGAACGGTGAAAGAAACCTTGTTGGAATAAATTCCCGCGTTCAAGACCTGAAGTCACTGTTAGGTACAGAGTTAGATGTTGTTCGGTTCGTAGGATTATGGGGAATAGGTGGCGCCGGGAAGACAACTCTTGCTTGGGCTGTTTACAACGAGATCTCATATCAGTTTGAAGGAAAATGCTTTGTTGAGAATGTTAAGGAATTTTCGAGTGAGTACTCTGGTCTGCAACTTTTGCAACAAAAAATTCTTTCTGAAATTCTGTTTGATAAAAGCTTGAAGGTCAATAGCATTCGTGAAGGAATTGGACTGATGGGGTCCAGGCTTCGACGTAGAAAGGTTCTTCTTGTGCTCGATGATGTGGATGATGATGCCCAACTAGATGCACTAGCAGCTAGCCATGAGTGGTTTGGAAAGGGGAGTAGAATCATAATTACAACAAGGGATCAACGTTGGTTGACAAGGCCAACATCAATTGAGAAGTACAATGCTAGTCTCTTAAATGACGCTGAAGCAATTAAGCTCTTTAGCTTGTATGCATTTGGAAAAGATAGCCCTCCAGAGGAATACAAATATGACTCGTATTATCTAGTACGCCAAACAGGTGGCTTTCCATTGGCCCTTAAAGTTTTAGGTGCTTCTCTTTATGATAGTACTGTTGATGAATGGAAAAGTGCCTTGAGTAGACTGGAAGTTGAGGGTGAAGACGAAGTATCTAAAATGTTGAAAGTAAGTTATGGTGGGCTCAGCGAGATTGATCAGAAAATATATTTGGATATTGCATGTTTCTTCAAGGGGGAGAAGAAGGATCGTGTTACTACAATACTTGATAGCTTTGATTTCCATGCTCATTTTGGGATAAAACGTCTCATTCAGAGATCTCTCATTTCTGTTTCAAACAGTAGAATTCACATGCATGATCGGATGCAGGAAATGGGGTGGCACATTGTTTGCAAATGCTCCGATAAGCCTGGTGAGCGTAGCAGGTTGTGGCTCCCTTACGATGTTTGCCATGTATTAACGAAGAACACAGTAAGGCGGCTCTGTGGAAACTGTTTAAATTTGTTTTCCCCGACATTTTCATAAACAGCTTGGAAACATTTTTTTTTTATTGATTGTAGGGAAGAGAAGCAGTTGAAGGCATATCACTCAGCGCCTTATCGACCCTAGATGCCTTTAAGTTTGATACAATGTCTTTCAAAAGCATGAACAAACTTAGGCTACTCATACTGGGCTACGATGGTGTTTCTGTTACCTGGGAGGGTTACAATCTCGATGCATTGCCAGAAGTTTTGGGGACAGCAAAGCTTGTGGGTCTTGAACTGCCACGTAGCCAAATTGTGCAACTTTGGGAAGAGGGAGAGGTTCTGAATGGGAGAAAGGTAAACTTTGCGGTTTTAACCCTCTCTTTATTAAAAAGTGCCCCAAATTGGATGCATGGTTATTTTCTGATGAAGTTATTTAATTGAAATTTGTCAACTAAAATATGCAAAAATGCAGCCCTTTGGTTGCCCATCTTCTTGATTTTCTCAATTTGGCCACTTGGCAATATATGCTCAAATGAAGGAGATCCGGCAATTGAGACAAAGTGAGGGAAAAGTCGATAAGAGATTCCAGTGGTACTCTCTTCTGGTTGATCTTTGTTTAAACCCTCAAATCTATATCATTAAAGTATTGTCGCGATCACAACTCGCCATGTCACCATATTGAGTGATTTTAGAATGATCCTCTATCCAATATAAAAAGCTAACAGTCATTTTGAAACAAATTGATTTCTAGTTATGGATTTCTGACTGTTCTTTTTGCTGTTTTGAACAGAGTCTGGATAAACTGAGATTCATCGACCTAAATAATTCATATAGGCTGCAACGGACTCCAGACTTCAACTTGACTCCAAATCTCCACACACTAATTCTTGAATCGTGCTGGAATTTGGTGGAGGTTCACCCGTCCATTGGAGATCATGAGCAACTCGTTTTCTTAAGTTTAAAGTGCTGTAGCAAGCTTCGGAGACTTCCATCCAGTATAGGCATGAAATCCCTGGAGACTCTTATTCTCTCCGAGTGTACGGCACTAAGAAAATTTCCTGATATTAAGGGGAATATGAAAAGGTTGTCTAAACTTCATTTGGATAAAACAACATCAATTGAAGAACTACCCACGTCAATTGGAAGCCTCTCCGGCCTAATCATGTTGGATCTCAATTGGTGCAGCAGTCTAAGAAGTCTCCCAAGCACAATTTGTGAGTTAAAATACCTGAAAACACTTTATGCAACAGGGTGCCACAAGCTTAGGAAACTGCCAGAGAACCTGGGACAAATCCAAAGTTAGAGGACCTTTGGTTAGGAAGTACTCAAATTGAAGAAGCACCATCCTCCATTGTACTTCTGAAAAACCTGAAAACTCTCTCCTTAGGTGCATGTAGGGAATTGGTGCGTTCAATGTTGTCATCATTATCTCCCGATCCCTCTAGGTTCGGTTTGGAGCAGCCTCTGTTACTAAGTTTTCGTTCCTTAAGGACTCTATTTATTGATCAATGCAATCTTTCAGACAGGGATATTCCCGCTGATCTGAGTTCTTTGTCCTCTTTGGAAGAATTAAATCTGAGAAGTAACGAGTTTAAGTATTTACCTGAAGCCATCTGTCAGCTTCCTCGACTAAAAATCCTTGATGTTTCATGTTATGGTCTTGAAGCATTTCAAGCGCTTCCATCAGGTATTGCAATATTAAAGGCGGACTCGACAGCACGAATGACTAGCTTCCCAGATCTATCAACAAAGTATGACTCATTATGGAAAATTGCGTATTCTTATTATCTAAGGCCTGGAGAACAACCTATCACTTGCATACTGAAATCTCTACTTCAGGTTAGGCTGCTTTCTTTCCTCTCTAATTAGTCCTTTATTTTACTGAACTTTCTGACAATTTTGTTACATGACATCTTTTTCATGTTAAAGGGTCAACTTGTTGCGAACCATCGATTTAGCATTCTTGTCGCGGGAGATCGCATACCAGAGTGGTTCAGCGAGCAGAGTCCAGAATATCACCCGTCCATGCAGCTACCTTTGAATTGGTACAAAGAAGAAATCTTGCGGTTTGCTATCTGTACTGTTTTTCACGGTGATTACTATGGTGGCTGTATCGATATCCAGTTTGACTTGATAGAGGAGAGTAACCCACAATACGTCCCCCAAACCTCTATCCAAAAAAATTCGTATTGCTGTCGATACCATAGTGTGGGCTGGGTTTTATATCATTTAAATTCTTTCAGCTCTTATTTCCTGAATTTCAGCTGGACAATTGGTCTACATATATGGGTACTATTGGGGTCTCCTTTTCCAAAGAGCATTACATTAAGTGCAAACAGTTAGCCATCCGTCCTGTGTACAAGAAAGATGTTGAGCGGGTACCCACTACCCGAATATCAGAACCAGTACAAAATGATCCTACTGGTCGACCCTGGTTGCAACATTATCTTAATGACGAGGAAATGGATAATGTTTATCCCAAGGATGATTCGCATGATCGAGGGTCCCATCCTTCATCATCAACCACTGCTTACTTGAAAGAAAGAGGACGGACGCATGCTAGATTGGTGTTCTGTGTTTGATTAATGATTAGGAAAAGGCTTCCAAGGTTGGTATTACAATCAATGCCCTCTTAGCTTCTAAACATTGCATTCTCCTTGGCACTTGTATAGTACTCCCTCGTCCCAAAATTATCTTCCCACTTTTTTTTGTCGTTTAACACAAAAATATTTTGAGCAATTATTATTTTAAGTTGATTTAATTATCCTAATGAAAACTGAAAACTGAACATGCTATCGATACGCCATTATAAATACTATCGATAACAATTTTTAGAAGTTCATTCGGATAATTAAATCAACCTAAAATCATTACTCAAAGTACCTTCGTGTTGACGACAGAAAAAGTAGAAAGATCATTTCGGGACGAATGGAGTATATGTTTCTTCAGATTCTTTAAGGGGAGGTTATAGTTGGTAATTTCTATAAAGATTCAAATTTCAACTCAGGCACCGCATATATGATTTACTTTCTTGTACCAATCTTCTAGCAGAAAAATATTACGAGTACCTTCTTAACGATGCACGTCCTGTGTCTCCGGGGTAACTTTTCAAGTCTCATGCAGTGACCGAGATCAAGAGTTTTCAGACACTTTAACATGCTAGACTGTGCTCTGAAGGGTCGTAAGATGCCTGAAGTCTATGGGATCATGAAGACAAGGCTGGAAAGGTTTTCAATCTACTAAGGTACTTCTTCAACTGATGTACCATCCAAATAAAGCTATGACAAACTGTCCATTTTCTTTTTGATTCATTTGCTTGAAATCTCTTGAGCAATTTTTAAGATACACAATGATTTATACCTAAAGAAAATATTATCAGTAGTGGTGACTAATATATACAACATACTTTTGCAATTTACATAAAGTAATGTACTAGTTAGTGTTTAAAAAATGCAACATACTTTTTCTTTGGTTTTCAAATAATGCACCAAATTTCTTTTTTCACTATCGGTGTTCAAAATCCTAATGAAATACTGATGTGGCAAATGACGTGTTGTTTGATTAACCTAGTCAGGGGTGAAATTGTAAACTAACGTAAAAAGAAAACTAACATCGTGTTACTGTTGACACCTACACCTTAGCATGCACGCTATTGCACTAAGTGTACCCCACATTTAGTGAAAATGTCCTCTGCATACCCCTTTTAGTGCACCCACCAGCATGTGAGTGGCACGAGCGAGTGGAACATGAAAATCACGTGAAAGGGTGGTACTAGCTGGCCGGCTACCCTTGCCAGCTAAGACGGCTTCGACGGCGCATTGTTGTTGATTTTGGCCCCTTTTTCTTGATTTGTTGGGTTATCCGAAACCCTAAACGTAATCCCCAATCTTCGTAGAACATGGGAACGATCTCCCGCTAGATTAGCTCCACTTCTAGTAGTTGTTACTTCCCTCCACCTATAAAAAGGACACTCCACCCCCTTGGAAAAACAGACTACATCCTCCTAAAGCACAAACTCTCTACACAATATTCCCTTCAAGCACAACTTTCCTAATTTTTGCATACAAATAATGTACAAAAATCTCTCACTTCCCTTAAAGTTACTATGCCCAAATAATCTCTCCCACTCTAAAGTAAAGCCCACTAAAGTCCTCATTTAAGTAAAGTCCATTCATTCAACCCATCTCAAGAGACCGCTCTCTTTGAGATTCTGCCCATCACCACTAAAGAAGACGAAGGAAATCAAAGTCTTACGAGGTCCCGTAGTTGTTCTTCAATCACTAATCGGCATTTTAAGTCAGATATAACGAATCTCGTTACCTTTTCCCTTAAATAGTTAACTTTTTCCATTAAATGATTAACGAATTTTGAGTATATTTAACAGACACGAATTAGAAAGACCGGTCCTAACGGACCGGGCGAGATGGGTGCCTTATACCTCCTACTTCGAAACTAGACCCCCAAACCTAGTTTTGTCTAAATAAAACGGTTTTCGTTATTTTTCCTTAAAAACAATGGTGGCGACTCTCCTAAAACCAAAAATCGCTATGGATTTGGCACGCACATCCACAGTAGGGACTCTGATGGCAACTCTCCTAAAACCAAAAACCAAAAGATATTGTTGGATATTGCATGTTTCTTCAAAGGGGAGAAACAAGAGCGTTTTACTAGAATACTAGATAGTTTTGATTTCCATGCTAATATTGGGATTAAACATATTGTTCAGAGATCTCTCATATCTGTTTCAAACAGATGCATTATAGGATACAGGAAATGGGATGGAACATTGTTTGCAAAAGCTCCAATAAGGCTGGTGCGCATAGAACCTACATTACTGACACCAAATGAAAAGATTGTACCATTCATTCCGTACACAGTTGGAAGTATATTGAAGAATTTGCTCAAAGTACAACCTACACTGCACTAGTGTAAATTTAAAGACACTAGCAACTCCTATACTAACTGCTAATAAACATCTGCAAAAATGTATTTACTGTATTCTTCTATCCTTTGATCAAAGTCCCTATCTGACTTGCCATCCGACCATTCTCAATCCTTAGTTGCACGACCTTCTCCCCGAGGCATTTTCACTGCTGCCGCTGCAAAATAAAATATATCGCATCTTAGCATACGTGAGATCGACAGAAGAACTGCTGTGTTTGTATATATATATGTGCTTCGTCCTACTACTATTATCTCCACATTCCCAACAAACCTCAACTGCCACGGCTACCTACCAGCCCATCATCGCTCTCCTTTGGCAAGCCATGAGAGCTTGTATACGAGGAAAACACTTAAAAATAAGTGAAGGGCGTATGATAAAAACCCATGGATTCAAAGGCTTCAACTAAGAGCCCCATTAAAAGCAGCTTTTCTCAATTAAAAACAGCTGGTAAAGGAAGTACTTGCGAAAAATATACAGCAGCCCAACGGTACACATAAAGTAGAATCAAATATTGAAAATGCAACATGTGTTGACACACAGCATCACAAGGGTACACAAAAGTAGAATTAAGATGAAATAGAACGTAAACACACACAAACACAAAGAGAGAGAGAGAGAGAGAGAGAGAGAGAGAGAGAGAGAGAGAGGAACATACAATCTTCGACATCCTTCATCTGATAATAATGAGGAGCTATTTCCACCAGCCACTCTGGTTTTAACTCGGTAACCTGAAATTAAAGACCAAAGAGGTTAAGCTAAGCTACGGCCATGGATAGGTCTAAGTTCAAGAACAGGACAGGATGACCAAGTGGACTGGAGATTAATCATTTCGGAAAATACCTGTCACATGTACTCTTTTGTTGTTAGGACCAATTCATGGTACACAACCCATCTAGGAAGTGCCTGTGGAAGGACAAAAAATGAAATCAGTGAGTTGAAACATCAACACAACTCAGGCCTTAATCCTAATCACTTAGATTAACCCTGATCATTTTCACCATTCACTTTGTCCGAAGCAAGGTCATCACACACCACAGTAATTCATCTATTGTTAATTACTGATGCCCATTTTAGCCTCAGTCTTCCCCTTTCCATAGTTTCCAGATTGGGAAATATTGATAGGCTCTCGTTCCTAAAGAGTTCACTAAGAGGTGTAGGTTGTAAGTCCACAATCTGCTACTGGAATTAATTTTATTGTCTCGTGAATTTGTTAAGATTTCTATCCTTCCTAATTTTTTCCGCATGATTCCAAGATCTTACATGCTAACAAGATTGTGCTTTTGACTTTTGTCTTGAGATTTTTTAGCATGCATAAGTTAAATGCTCAGCATGTGGATAAAAATAAAGTTTATATCTAGATTCAATAACTCTAATCACTCAAACCAATATGCCATTTAAATTTACTTGTTCACCAATTAGTGAATCTTAAATTTCAATAATAGAAACTAACAAATCACTTGGGCTTTTCTGTTGCCAATTATGCTTGAAACACTCCTAATCTCAACTCCCAACAGTGCACACAGACAGTAGACTTGAGAATGAGATGTTATGTGGAAAGCAATGAACTTGAGTGATGACATTTGAAATGGACCCAAAGTTTAATGACCAAATATATGGTTTTTGCCTAGTTGCTCATGTTGGCCAAGAGATCTGATCTTGATTTCAAGTGGTAAAATATCCACAAACCTCGGCAGCTATAGAAACTTTAATGCTAATAATCATGCAATTTAGGATTTCACTATTATCTCCTAAACTAGCAAAACAAACAAATATCTTAAAAAATTAAATCACAAGAGCATGCATTTTAGCAATTTCAAATTTTAGTTGCATCACTAATAAGGCAAAATGATTAAGTAGCTAGCATTCAAAAGCTTCCAGATTTTATTTAAGAAGCAAATTAGGAACAACAGTGGTGACATGACGTCTTCTCATACTCATCATTATCATTAATTAAGCAAGCAGAAAGTTTACTTACTTGAGCTAAACCAGAGCTGGGATGAATATGAACAGTCTGCGGATGTTTGACAGTTCGATAGGATCCATTCTTCTGCATCTTCGCAGAGTGAGGGAAATACCCTGTTGAGAAGAATTTTTTTTTTTAAGAAACTGTTGTATGCTCCTAAACATTATTCCAAATTTTATTAAGGAAAGAGTAGACAAATACTTTTCACAACCTGATGTTATGGATTTCTTGATTGCTTCTAAATCATTGTCATTTGATGCTATTTCAATTTCAACCCTCTCCAGAAGTCCTTCTAATTGATCTCGTATGTCTCGAGCACGCTTCATGCTCCTGACCTATAGGAGAAAAATAAAAAAACTTGGCTACCTACAATTTGAAAGCATGCAAAAATCTTTCACAATGAAGAGTGCTACCATTGTTTTAAAAGGCTGCTAGGTTTGTCATCCTTGATAATCATACTCCTTTTGTGGTTCAATGATCCATGCTTAAAATCAATACAAAATCCGGACAAATATATTTACATACCTTAGTTTCAATGTCGGGAGTCGTATTGCTATATTCAAGTGTGATGCAGTAAAAAGGAACTCTTTTGAGAAAAAGCTTAGTATTTCAAATACAGGTTCAAAACAATAGTCATAGCAATTATGTAGTTGCCTTTATTAGCCATTAAAACGAGCTCTTTAAAAAGCTCATAATCTGATTGATAGAGCATGTTAGCAGAAGTTCCCTAACTGCTGCTAAATGAAACATCAGATATAAATACAAAAATAAATAGAACAAGGAGTACATAGGTATCCAATATGCACCTGTATATAGTTCTCATAGCACCATTGAGTTGAGAAGTTGGTTTCTCTCCAAGAATTATACACCTGAAAATGTAACAGATGCAACAAGGTCAACTGCCTGCTGGAAATAGGTTCAATTAATCAAAATAATAATATGCT